>CABFVZ010000102.1:541391-565313 GCA_902151445.1 Timema monikensis | reverse complement strand
ATATATATATATATATATATATATATATATATATATATATATGGGTGAATTAAGGATTTTGACATCACTGTTTATTGCATACATTAATTGAATATTCAGAAAGTATATCATTTATATTTTTTGAAGGCGGTAGGGTGGGTAGTGTAATGCTTTTAACAGCCCCGACCCCAATCAACAAATAAACTGGATTCGAGGATTGCTGCCAGGAATGAGCATTTAAACTAAGAAATACTTGTTTAGCCAAGACTCTCAAAATAACCATATCAAACACAAATATTAACATGAAATAAGAATAATTATGATTTAAAATATTAAGCTTGGTATTTGCAGGTGGTAAATTAATCTTAGGAGCTACACTTGGCATAGACTTGTCTGCTAATGATGGGGATATTGAGGTTTAAATCCCAGGCGGGTGTACTTAAGGTGGCGTTCTTGAATAATTTTTCCACTTCCCTTTCATACATTTAATCTAAATTCAACTTTGCTCAACCTTACCACATTAGTATAGTTAGTTTTTTTTTAAATCCTGAATCTCAAATCCAAGTCTTGGAAAAAAACATGAACACAAGAGGAAATATAAATATAGTAGAATAATATAAAATACAAATAGTAACTAAATGTTGACATGCTTCTTTCTTATAATCCATTCACTATAACTAGAGTTGGGTTGAATCCACTATTTTACAAATTCAAATCTTGTAAAAAATTATGAACATTAGAGGGGTGTCGTGGGAGGCGGCGCCGTCCCCCGAGCGCGACGTCTCTTCAACCGGGGAAAAAATTATGAACATTTGAAGAAATGTAAATATAATAGAAAAGTAACTAACTAAATATTATTATTATTAGCACCGCGTCTTACTACCCATTCGGGTTATACGCACTTACGCTAATGTGTAATGGTAGGGTGATTGTGAGATGAAATGAAGGACCTACAGTTTAACGTGGAATCCGAACCACGGTGGAGGCCTGGCATTCCCCACATTCACAAGATGTCTTGTCAGAGGTGAAGGAAGGGTTTGGTAATCAGATAAATCTGTGCCGGGACCGAGGATTGAACCCCGGCCGCCAGCACAGAAGTCTGACACCTTACCCCTAGACCACCAGGTCACCAACTAAATGTTAACATTCTTTCTTATACTCTATTCATTATACTGTAACATTCATACATTCATCCAGTTAATGTATTAAATTACTGGTCTGGAGCATGGTGGTTCGGTTAATCCTTTAGTTATAGTTAATTATGAACCACCAATAAGCAGTATTAGAGTTCTAAAACAAATTTCACATGAAAAAATGAAAAGAAAAAGAAATTAATTTGAGTGTTAAATAAATTATTCTATAAAAGGCCAACATATTTGTGATTCTGAAAACCTCATTTACCAACTGGAATGCAACCAGTGCCAAGCACAATACATTGGTCTCATAACAGAAACACCCAGAAAGAGAATGAATGGTCATCGACATGACACAAAAATGAAAAATAAAGATAAGCCTGTAGCATCACATGCCGAACCGCATAATCTGGACTTTAATCACTATTACACAACCAAGGTGACCAAATCCCTGAACAAAGAAATATGTAACCTTTCACAACTAATGATATGGGAACTGGCCCATCAAGATATAATCAAATCCAGACAAGCCCCAAATATCAACCTTAGGTAATTCCTCTCATTCTTACCAGCACACTTATTATTACTTTCAACACCACAATAATAATACAGTATATTACACAATTTTTAGTTTTCTATTTTTATATATATTTTCAAAGTGCTATCAAAGTGATAATATAACTGAAAAACAGTCGGCTGTGGACAGTCAACCTTGCAGTTCAACCCAGAGCATCAGTCTACTCTCTTTACCTGATGAAACGGCCTGTGACAATGAAAGCTTGTCTTTAAAAATGTGTTTGTGTGTTTTTTTAGTGTTCTATCTAAACAATTTCTACTCCAGTAAGTAATACCAAGCTAAATGTGCTGGCTATCCCTCCTAATTTAAACCATGATTAATAAAATGAAAAGTTGGTTTGCTAGTCTACCATGAGCATTGTGCAATATCCACCTCACAAAGCAGTCTGAAATTTTAAAATTAGTAGACCATGTGCATGAACATGTGCACCTATAAGCTGGAATCTTAAATTTTTTACTAGATTTTTAAATTTATCAAAAACTTGGTTGGAAGAAATAAAATGAAGATAATTATTTTTTGTCTATTTGAAGCGAAGAAAAGTGTTTCTAAAGGCAACTACACAGGAAATGCTTGGTATTTCTGTTGGTATCAAAATATTTTTATTTCACTTAGTATCAAAACATTTTTATTTGAAGTTCATCATAACATTTTTGAATGTATTATACATAACAAAATAAAACAAAAATGAATCTTTTTGTGAAATGTATTACGTGGCCCTTTAAATTTGAATAATGGTCAATTATGTTGATTTTAATGAGTGTCAACGATATCCAAACTATACACAATTTTACTTAGTAAGAGACAACATTATTATTCTCCTAAAATTGACAGAGAAAATAATATCACTTATAATTGTCTTCTTAATATTCCTCTAACAATTCAACGTTTCAAGTCCAGTAAAAATATTTCCCTCTCCCAAAACTATTGGTGAATAAGAAGTGAAATATGTGTTTGATCTGGCAATTATGACAGCCAAATTGTAACCAAAGGCAAATAATTTGAAATTTAGCTGTAATTTTTCAATCCTTATCATAATATCACTTAAGTATGATCAACTTTTTTAGTGCCATTTTTAGATGAAAAATTACTTTTATTTACTAACTTTTCATACCAAAAGCCAATCTTTTTATCCACCACAAATCAGGGTCTTTAGTCATCAATAAATTGTTGACACATTTAAAACTAAATCACTACAGAGTGCCTTGTATTTTTACATTTAAATTTCCAAGAAATAAACAGGTGAAATGACCGAAAAACAGTTGTTTTCTCTTTACTTGCATAGTGGGAGTTAATACTCGGATTCATAAAGTGTTGTCACAATGGTTAAACCAACAACTAGGACACTATTCAGCATATAAATTGGTAGGGTTGTGCTAAGGCCACCTTTTAAATGTGAAGTCTAAGCGAAGCTTGAAACTTGCAAAGAAAAGTTGAAGGCCTATATTAATAATTAATTCACACAGGTTTACTGATAAGCTTAGTAACTTATCAATAAAGTTTTAGTATTTACTTACATTGTGGAGTTGATAAAATTATTTTGCAAATTTTACATATCTTTTTATCTGCATTTCTATGATAATAATTATAAATATTAAATTCTGTTTTCATTTCCCACTTTCCTTATCAGCCATTTTGAATAGTAAAGAAAATGTGAAGAAGCTGTGAAAAAATTCTGTGACAAAATGCACTTGTAAATTTGTCACAGATAATCCCAAAGAGATAGAATATTAAGGATTAAATATTAGATATGACCTGGGATGATAGTGCAACTAAAGCCATTTCTCTGCTTCATACCAGTGATCTTGGTGTTATTTCTTTATTTGTATTTTTATTTTTTACAAAACTATGTTGGCAATAGTGAATATAATATATTAATATTTACTTACCCCTTTTGATCTATGCTTACTTTATGGTAGTTAAATTACTAGTCGGTGTTAAAATTCTGTTTAGTAACGATTTTAAAGATGAACTTAAATCATTTGAAAGTTTACAGAAGGTTTATCCTTCCTTCGAAATTTTTCCAATATGTGAAGGCTATTGTGAATGTCATAGTCGAAACTGAAGGAGAATTGAACTTTGACTCAGACCTTGACTTTCCGAAGCTTCGCACACCATTATAAATTGGTATGAATAAAATTTAAATTTTGTACTCCTGAATTATATAGTGAGCTCAGTAGGTGGAACAATTATTAGAATAAGATATAGCCGCAGTATAGTTGAGTATTTAGAGGTTCTTAGACACAAAAAAGTATACAAGATTTTTGAAAGATATCTCAGTTTATGAATAGCCTATCTTATTCTGAAGGGGTATAGTAGATAAAATGTACAGTGGCTATCGCTAAACATTTGAAATAAATAAAAGAAAATATTAAAATGTATTATCTGCATTTCTTTAAGGCCAACATTCGACAGATGAGTAGACCTTAACATTTAATTGGATTGAAATGTATTTTTGAGATTTTAAAATCTAGAATGTTGATCTATTTTCTATTGTCCATTTTTGTGTGCCCACAAATAAACAATCACACTTGTGCATTTGTTGCATAGGGGGATGTATGCACATGGTCTGCACCAGACCTCAGTGTGGTCTGGAGTGGTGTTGGGTCTGTCAGACACATTGGTCCAGAGAATGCATGGGCAACCACTGGTTTGGCTAACACTGGTTATAAGACCTGCAACTGATGATACCCATCATGCTGTGCATGGACTAGGAGTTGTTACCATCATTTATTCTTCATGCAGCCATTATTGTTTTATTCATCAAGTAGAAATACACATTCATTCTAAAAGAAGAAGTTTGATGGTTTAATTCAAACTGTCTTCATTTGTATACAAAATGTTATGAATATATTGTAAAATACTGTACTTTTTTAATTTGCAAATAAAATAGTCTTTGAAATAACATCTATTACAGTTTATTTCCCAGGTAGTCTGTGATAGTTCTATAAAATCGGTTTTATAATCAATCCATCACCACAATATCATATTAGTAAAATATAGTTTATTATTTTTAAGGTTTATTTAATAAAAACTATATCTCCAAGGAAAATTTCTTGGTTTTTTTTTTTAGCTAAGTCCTACATTTGGCTATACAGTAAAAGCTTGATAATTAAGCAAGACCGGATTACAACAAAATATGACTGATTATCGAGCTATATCTGTGTAATGTGATAAAAAAAAAAGAGGAAATTCATTTTGAAAATGGTCATGGTTAATATGTAATGTCAATATAATTTTTGTATTGACAAAAACAGTATTGTGTTATTCAGCAGTAAATGAAGTCCGACTCGCGGATAAAGGGTGCTGGTGTGAAATCAAAGGATGAGTGACCAGAGGCAAGACTGTGCCTGATTCAGGTGTGCTGAACCATTGGGTGCTGGATTATCGGACCTTTAATCTAAATGAAAGAAGGCACAAGAAAAAGAGATTGAAAGAAATACATTGGAATAAACACAAAATGACTTTTACAGTGAAAGGAACAACACAGTTCACACTTTACATTGCTGCCATTGAACCAAAAGCTAATGGCTGCCTCATGTATAAAACTGATTGTTAATGCCCAATCCCTTGACCTACCTTTTATTCTACCAGAACTCATCAGAAGGGAGTGTGAAACATGAAGCTCAACTTATTAAAATAGAAAACAAAAAATGGATAAAAACGACCAACAACCTCACCAGACAGCACTAGGGAAGTTAAATTTCCAGGTAATCCTCTTTACAGTGCTGTATCAAGCCACGCCATCCCAATATATTGTCTTGAAAAAACTGTGCCATCAAAATCGGTCCCATTATCACTATACATGACAGTGGGTCTTCCACATCAAGCTATAAAATATTTAAGAGCTTGTAAAAAACTTTTTGGAGATTTTTGGACATTTTTAGATGCATCACAGAATACATGGATGCTGCACTCTTCTTTACTTCTCAACCAACGAGGAATTTGAAACACCTCCAACAGCAAAAGCTCCTTCCCCGACACAGACTCCATATCCGTAGTCAGTGCTCCATGCAGCGCCGTAACTAGGCTGGGGCAGTGTCCCAGGACACCCGGTTATTCACGCTTGAGGAGAGCGGTGGGTCCAATCACTGAAGACCCAAAACATTTATTTATTTTATACAAGTCAAATTTATACAGCTATTTTTGAAAGGAGTCCATCCCTTTACTGATTTTAATGTTTATGTCTGTCTCTAGTTAATATGTGCGCGTCTGTAATGAGTGGTGTCTATACAGGTCTTAAAAAAATAATCAATGAAATAGCCCCACATGTATATTTTGTTCACTGTGCAGCTCACAGTTTCAATCTAGTTTTAAGGGATGCTGTGGATTCAAACCGTGAAATATCATTTTTTTTTTTTACATTCTTGAAAATGTTTATGCATTTTGTGGTAATGGTTTAATTCGATGGTAAGAGCGACAAAGCACACCTCAAGACAACTCTGCAAAGCCTACACTAAAGATTTTAAATCCAACGTGGTGGGCTGGAAGATATGATACGGTTTCTGCACTAAAAGAAAGATTTTGCGATGCGATGAAGTCTTTGAGTCGCATAATTCTCACAAGTAAAAAACCGAATTAGAGGAATCGGGCTATGGGTCTCATAAAAAAACTAGACTTTGTTCTCCTGCTGGTTCTTCAGTCCAAAATCTTGCAGACAATAAATATTTTGTCTAAGTCACTTCTCTCAGAGACAACTAAGTTAATTATTGCCTGTAATCTTTTACAAAATGCACTGCTTGAAATTACTGACATGAATCATTGATGAATGCCTCCGAAATAAGTGCAAAATGGGGATTTTCAAGCCAATTTGTTGATAAAATAGTTCGAAAAGTTAAAACTTACTTCGATGAATTGTATCATGATGAAATAACATGTGATCCAGAGCGCCATTTGCGTGCAAATGTATTTTATCTAATGATAGATACTCTTTCATCCAGCTTGAGGGCTGTTTCCAAGGCATGAAGACTATTATAGAGACATACAAGTCTTAGAACCACAATTTTTGTCAAGGTCCACAGAAACAGAAATTTGGAAGAAAGCAGAAGATTTTTGAGAAAAGTTTCTGACGATATATCTCCATTTTTCATCGCAAGTGGTTTCTGTTGGAGCATCGTTTAAAGACAAGATTGAAAAAAATGAAGAATGTTAAACAATTGGCTAATTTGTTAATAATCAACCATTCCTCACTATCTTCAAACTATCCTGCTGCATGCACAGAATATTTAATGTATTTGAACGTTTCCAGAGACTGTAGCCATCGAAATTGAAGGTGATCAAAAACTATCTACGTAACTCTATTGGACAGCAGTGACTAAGTGGTTTGGCTTTGCTGTCCATCCATTGTCCCATTTTTAAAGCTGGACGTTTCATTTGCATAACTTGTTAATTTTAAGTTTATCTATTGTGTGATTTTTAATGAACATATATTTTTTTTAAATATCAATGATTTCTCTTTCAGTCACATTTTCAGATTTAAAAAAATTGGCTAGTTGTGCAAGTTAATTTTCTCTCGTTGACCTATTATAATTAACTTTCTATCAATTAATGGTTTAGTGACAGTAAAAATAGAAGGTGTTAGTTTGGTTTCTTATGCCTGAAATGGCTATTTGATCAATATTGACCAAATTGAAATTAACTTGTGCAATCAACCTAAAAATAAAGCAAATTAAAAATAAGAATATACAAAATATAACTATTTTTTTTTATCTAGTGAGGCACTGAAAATGAATGCCAAAGTTTCTGGACTGAAGGAGAGCAGCACCTCCGCTTCACTTGAAAGAATAATAGTACAAGAAATTTAACAAATATTTTTCATATCTTTTTTGTTGTTTGATCCAAACTGTACTTAACCACCCTTGTTTACATTTATTAATTTTTATTTAGTAGTTAATACTTCATAGACGTATACATGACAAAACCATATTTTTATAAAAATGAATGAAGCCGATATTTACGGTACAACATTGTCCTTGGAATCAATTAAAGTGATAGCAGAAAGTATCGGAATAGCTAATTTACCAGATGAAGCTGCCAAAGAATTGGCCGATGATGTTTCTTACAGATTAAAACTTATAGTCCAGGTAAGAGTAACATAACCCTACTTTTGAAATATTTTCTGGGTCTAGTACGTACACAAATTCTTTTACAAACTATTATTTTCACGAAAATAACTCTTTTAACGTTTTAAATTACATTAAAGTTTAGAACAAAAGGGAAATACGTTAAAATATGTTTCTTTGTTTATAAATCAATTAATTAATTAATTAATTTGTGAGGTGACTAAAAACCTAAACCTGATTCACGCTATGGTGGTTAGCACTTATTTTCACATGGTACCATGCAATTTTTTCATAAATATAACTAGTGACACGCTGGGATTACAATCAACTTAACGTAAACAAACTAGTGTGTAATTAGGATTTACCTAACATACGTAAAAACTCTAGCAAAATACAAACGATTAGTAGGAATTGTTTGAAAACAAATTGTTCACTTAAATGAAACCCATTCAGTTAGGGCTGATTAGATTACAAGTACCTATATGCAATAGAAGCATAGTGGATATACAAAATAAAGTGTAATAAGAGGCTACGACGTTTTAGAGATCTCAAAACATGAAAAATAAAATTATATCGAAGAGTTGGTCTAAACAAAAAAAATGAAGTACTAAAAGCCCCATTGACTTCACTTGCAACATGATTGGCTGGCTAGAATGGGTGATACCTTTACTTAATGTTCACGTTACATGAAAGTTCTCCCTGGACAACTTGTAAGTTAAGTGAACATTAAGTTAACTGCATCTTGATGGTTTCTATTTAAAAATAAGAGGAGAACCTTTGTGTTCAACGTTAAGTTAATCGTGATCCTGGCATGAATAAATAATAATATATACCCATACAAACTTTTATTAGCTAATACTTAAGTAACCTGCTTCAGTGGCTGCATGGTCCAAGCCGCTACTCTCGCGATAGACTAGGCTTTCGATGGTGGGGAGCTTAAAGTTTGAATCTTAGCAGGGTATACTGAGGGTAATTTTACCAAAATGATTTTCCACTCACCCTCCACATAAATGCACATATAACTTCTATAGATATAACCTTCCTCATACCTAAAACCATTAGCATTAATTGGTACATAAGTGCATAACTCGAACGAGTAGTATGATGTGCTAAAAGAACACTTAATTAGGTTCATTTTCTCAGACATAAAATGTTAGGGTTTACAGCAACCTGGAAAATGGGGAAAAGTCAAGGAATTAGTTTGGTCAGAGAAAAGTCAGAAAATTTTATTAAATTTATGGAACTTTCATTTAATCACAAAAATAAATTACAATTAGTATTTAGTACCTATTTAAGATAGTCAAAATAACAGATTTCTTACAGTTTTTGCCATGAATCTATTTTATATCAGTTGTCCCTGTTGAGCATACTAATATCAATTCTCAAGTTAAAGATGTGATTTTCTTGTCATCTTTCTGTCTCGTTAACGCGCCTCTCTAGCCAAAGTTGAGTCATGGCTATTCATGTGTGGGAGAATTCATTTACATTAAGGAAGACATAACTAAAAAAGATGTCTCTCACAACAATTTTAAACTGTTCCTTGTAAGGTGATCTTTTAATGTATCGATGTAAACTCACTTAAATTTAGTCGAAGTTTTAGTTCGGACTAACCAATAGCCTATTTCATTAGGCTGAAATATTTTAACACCTACCTACATAGAGTGACATAATTTCAGAATGTGTGTAGGCCTACATATCTAATAATAGTTTATTATTTAATTGTGAACTTAATAAAATAATGTTTATACTATAATTATAGTGACTGAAAAAGTTGGAAATTGGCTCCGGCAAACCTGTAAAAGTCGGGTAACTTACAAGTACTTTTGGCTGGACACTTTGGTTACATAAGTTATGTCATTTTAGTTTGTAATAAATTATAATAAGGGTTCTAATTTTGATTATTTTTTTTTTTNTTTTATTATTTTTTTTTTTTTTTTTTGTAAAATACAGACATTGCTTACGTGTACATAAAGTCTGTTCATGACCCGCTGCTGGTAAAAATAATTTTGGGAATGAAATCCAAGAACCATACCATCTAGGCCAATTTTTTTTTCTAAAAAATCCAAATATCACAAATTTATTCTAGCATTACCATTAAACTCACAAAAATGTGGGGAATCCAATGATACTAAGTTCAAGACTATTAAAAAAACTTTGTTATATAATAAACAATTCAATACCACCCATTAAAACTGGACTAAAAACATAGTAAAGATCTGAGAGGACATACCCACCGGAGTCAAATATTACAATAAAGTAATAAACTATATATATTTAATGTATAAATATATTATCAGGTTGATATACCCCATATGATGTGAAGTTGAACGGTTTCTGCATGGACTTTGTAAATCAGGAGCTAAGGAGTCTCTTGCACACACCACCCCTAGCAAATCAACCAAGGCCAGATAAGGGAGGAGATGATGCGTAGGTCTCTGGCTCTCCCCTCGTGCATCTGGCCACCCTTATCGGCATGGTCTGGTCGTCTCTGAGGCGGATAAAAGAAGCTGGCCCACAGCCACGACCATCAGTGTTGTAGTGGTTCCGGCCACAGTCAAATTAACCATTAAAGGATCATTTAAGGGGGCATGTAAGGGGACACGAGAAAAGACCAATGTTTTTACGGAGAAACATTTTGTTGGCCAAAATAAATCAAATATTGCTCCAGTACAAACATAGAGTTTAATTTTCTTCACATTTTGATATCAACAGTGGTTGAATATCTGTCATAAGGATGTTGGCATTATCTGAAAAACTTTTTAAATAAATATAAAAGTTGTTAAATTCCAGGACATCCTTGACAGATATCCAAGAAGTGTTGAGGTCACCATGTGAATATAATTTAACTCTATATTTGTAATAAAACAATATTTTTTTATTTTGGCCAATAAAATGTTTTGGCATAAAAATTGCAAAAACAGTGGCTCTTTCTTGCGTCCCCTTCCATCCCACCTTAAGAGCTACAGATTGGTCATGACTTACCCACTTACTACTCTCTCCACCTTCTTCCATTCCCCTCCCCACTGCGCTGCTGAGTGCCGAGGGTCCTTACATCTTCTATTTTCCCCCCTCCATACAGACCACTCTATTCAATCCTAGCCTATCAGTTGGAAACACAGTATGGGCTACAACCAGCTCTCAGGACAAGTGCAACGTATTAGGCGAAAACGAGAAGAGGACAAAACATCAATGTCCAGCACTTCAGCACCACCATCAGCATCAAGCTCCATACGACCAGTATATTCCACCAAAGAACCCATCAGCTGCCGAGATGACACTCTAGTATGCTCGCTATTACAACTCCGTGGTTTGACTGCACCCAACACTCCAGATCAAACCCCTGCCACCTCTTCCTCCTCTTCTCCCCTATATTTTCCCCCCCTACATCTTTGCCCTCTCTCCCCTAAGCTCCACAAGCTATCACCAGCAACCCCTTGCCACCCTCAACCCCCTCTCGACCCTTTTCCCTTTCCCCAACTTCCACTCCTTACACATGTCCATGTGACTCCTGAGTGGGCCAACTTCAACACGCTCCCATCCTAAACTTCCTAAGACTTTGAGGAATCTCCAAGCTGCCTTCAACTTTGACCCAGACACAATAAACCAGACTATATCCATACAATCCACAGAGTCCAAACTCCGAATCACTGCAGCTATTACTCCAAGACCTTTGCTACTAGAGGAGGTAAACTGAATCTATCACTATAAAAGATAGTGGTAACAAGGTTCCTTTTCAACCTTACTTAACCGAGCCTTTATTACAGTACTTACTCAGATTACTTGAAACAACCTTGCTATTGTTCTATTCGCTAATAAATTAGAATCTAAATTAATATTCACATATTTACAAAATAAACAATTTGGTTTGTGTTGTATAAGATGACGTTATATTGAAAGGGATCGTGGATCACACCCTGTGTTGGTCAAGAATGTTTACGTTTGTACGCAAATCTTATTGATTGAGTCGTCCAAATGTTGTAAAAATTAAATAACTCCAAATAAATATAGTTTTGGAATGCTATCATTGGATTCACCGTTTATTTGTGAGTGGGCCTATAAGGATGGTATTGTTTAGTTGATAAAATACTTTTCATTGCATATATATGTATATATATTTTTAGTTTTTATTTGTAAAGTGGATGTTTGATTTAGTTGTGCAAATTCATTACAAGCTTTTAGCCTACTCATGTTTTTATGTATTTTTAAAAAAAATTTGAAGTAAGCCTAATTTTTTCGAATCTTCAGGTCATTTTATAGGTCATTTTTTGATAATTGATGCTCATAACATATAAATTATTATTTTTAGGCCTGTTCAGGGCTCCAAACTTTGAGAAAAAAAATTCAGAAAATATGTTCTGAAATCCAGGCGGCAAAAATTATTTCCAAAGATTTTTTGGGAAAAACTAGGTTACAATTAAAGACTGTCAATCAATGAGACATTTGTATTTATGCTCATTAACAATATTGATTAACCTAATATTCCTTTAATTATCAGACGAATACCCAAAATTTCACCTGCTTTTTTACTCTACAGCTACCTATTCAACATAATTGAGAGCCAATAAATAACAACAATACATTCAAATACTGTGGCTTACTTTAATTTATTCAGATTCGTTTGAATATTGCGTTGTTTTACTGTGTAAGTAGTTATTAAATTTCATGCCATGATCTTTTTACCTAAGAACTTTTAAAGTCAATCTTTATTTAGAATTTATTTATATTCTCCCCAAAAATGCTTGATTAAAAATATATAAAATTATAAGTTGAATTAGACCTAAGCTTTTTTATTTTACATCAAAATCTTACCCATCACTCGTTGGACAAGTTATTATTTAATCTCTTTATTTAAACTTACAATTAAAAAATAAATTAATATACAAAATTTGTTTACATTTTTGTCTTATGAAAAATTCTACAAAACCACAGAATTTAAATTTATGGCTCAAACCTCTAAATTGCAACCTAATCAGAATTTTGGTTTCTTTTCCTGACCATAGTTGGGATAAATTGCTCTAAGCTTCTGATTTTAGCATCACATTACTATTTTTTATTGGAATGAATGGGAATTATAAATCTGAAAACTAAATATAATAAGCCCAAAGTAAAAAATAATTTTTTAATCGTTTCCTGTCCCATTCCTGCAGGAAATTGATATTACCCCCCTGCCAAAATACACAGGCCTAATTATTTAAAGAACTATCATAATAAATTAAATATATGTTTATTAGTTGTAAAAAAATTGTTTGTTTTGTATTGCAAACTAATCCACCCTACCCTAACCTGTCAAATGTAAATTTTCATATGTTGTCTGTTAATGTAATTTCATGGATTTTTAAAAAATAAATTGTTTGCGTATTATATCTTATTTTCTTGTGTTTACGATGAGTTTACATAGGTTTAGCAAAAAATATATATTCAATTAAATTTTAATAAACCCATTGTAATAGAAATGTAACCTAACTAAATATTTTACTATAGGCCTAATAATGATAGACCTACATCTTAAACCTGAAAAGTGTAAAATAGATCTAGACCATACTAGACATCAAACACACACAATCTAATATAATTTAAAATAGCTTACATTTTGTGTACACGCTTTCTGATATCCCCACAGGACTCAGCCAAGTTTATGCATCACGCCAAGCGTCAGAAACTGACTACTTCGGATATTGACAGTGCCCTTAAAGTGAAGAACATTGAGGTATGTCATTTATATTAAAATACTCAAAAAGTTTGTAAAAAATAGCACACAAACTTCATCAAAGTGACCATTTTATCATACCAATACTGGACACTCACTATCTTGTTAAAGATTGGGTATTCAACCTACTTCATTAATGATGATGATGATGATGATGATGATGATGATAATGATAATTGTTATTTTAAAACTATTATTATTGTTGTTATCTTTGGTAATTGATTATAAATGCGATACTAATGAAATAATATAAAATGAGTGAAAATAACAAAATTAATATTAGTTATAAACTCACCAACTTGTTGAAAGGTGTGATGTGACGTATACACCGCTCTAGCCGTATTGGTGCACAGAATGCCTTGAGGGTGTTTTCCCGGTTTTTGTATGTACTTATATAATTCCACACATGTCATTTCATAAAATCACACTTTATTACTATCATGACTTTCAAAGTTTCCACTTTCCTTTGTGTTTTGTTCGTGTCCCACAACTTGTTCAAGAAATAGAACACATTTTCTGTTGGAGCATCTGATCCAGTTATTTTGAGCAACATAATTCTTAACACAGCTTACTTTAATCAAACAGACATCATTTATGTTTCTCACATCTCCTACTTATAATGAGATTCAATGCTGATTCAATTTCTGACCAGGTAAATGTGTTTTTAAGAAGTGTCCAATCAAGATCTTTTATATCTTCGAACTGCTGTGTCCATCAATCTAAATACTCAATGCATGAAGTGTAGAAGGATACAGCAGGCTCTTTGAAATAAGAAATGTTACTAACACTTCCCTCTTCTTTAAGTTTTTTTCAACATACTTCTCACACTAATAGGTAGAAACTTTTCTTTCTTCCTTTCTACAAATTTCAGTCTTAGGTTTTTCAAGATTATGTTCACTTCACTCATTGTAATATTTTGTGACACTATCTTGAGTGCACTTTCATGAAAGGTTAAGGCCAGTGAATGGATGAAGAAGAGCCATATTTCAGAGTATGCATCCTCAATAAAAGTTTTAATCACATTAGGGCACTATTCTTGTGACAGGAAATAAGATTTTAAAAGTTCGATAACGATTTGTGTTTTATGTTATTATCGTGTATGATCTCTAGAATGTACTGGTAGCAAGATAATGTATCTGAAGTTTCACCACCAAATTCTTTCATTTCTAATATTCTCACTCTAATTCCCCAGCTTGGTTTAAAATATCTAACCAGAATAGGACATAATTTAGTATTATTATTAGCACCGTATCTTACTACCCGTTCGGGTTATACGCACTTACGCTAATGTGTAATGGTAGGGTGATTGTGAGATGAAATTATCTGTGCCGGGACCGAGGATTGAACCCCGGCCGCCAGCACAGAAGTCTGACACCTTACCCCTAGACCACCAGGTCACCCCCATAATTTAGTACTTCCATGATTAGAACAATCAGAGTACACAGTCACACAGTTTACAGACTCGGGGTCAGAACGCAAACACCTCAGAGACTTAGATTGAAATATATTAATAGTGTAGTGGCTTAAGTAAGTATATCATAACAATAATTGTACATTTTATGATAAAAGTTTGTAATTTCTACCATAGTTAGAGAATACCATAATGATTATATTTAGATGTGGAGGGATGTCAGATTTGACCTTCGAGGCCGGTGAGAGATCAAATACAGTATGACCGCCATTCCACCGGGCCTAATTTTTAAATATGCTTAACTTAGGAAGCATATAGTGTAGAAAGGCATTTAAGGTGTCATTTACTAATAATTTAGGGATGCCCATTCATTTGGTGACTTTTAGAAAGCTCCATAATTCAAGGAATTGCTATTATGCCTAGGTCAAAGGTCAGTATTGATGTAAATAAATGAATAACCTGTATAATTTATTTATGACAACGCAAAATAAATGTAATGAACAATATATGCATATCTAACATATGTAATAAACAAAATCTACAATCTCCAGAACATAAGCACAGTGCTGTGCACTTTAGTGCAGCTTTGGCACACCTGCAGCGTCCAGTGCATACTTTCTTACAAGCCACAGTGGATCAATTCATGGCACAAATCTGATGCTTCAGGGAGAATGGTCCAAAGAGTCTTCCACCCACATTTATCCTCTGTCCAGCCCCATTCAGAGGGCTCTGGCAGATCTGGATCCACGGCCTATGGCTGGTTCCAACAGTTGGCTTGGTAGCAAGTGCGCTTGATGTGCAGCTTGAGTGCTGCCCGGGCTGGAGGAATGTTTTCTATTGCTCTAGACTTTTGTGTGAGGAGCTGCTTCCTGGCACCATTAACCTCCATGATCTTACTTGTTTGGTCATACATCAGCACAACAAATCGTTCCTGCAATAACATTGACTCCTGACTGATCTCACTTGGCATGGATAGGAGTTCATGGAAAGCATCATTCTTCTCTGGAAAATACTTCCAAGTATTCCAGGCAGTCCTCTATCCTTTACAAGTGAATGTGGAAACATTATCACACCCGGTGAACGCGTGAAAGACTGGCAGAGTACAACACTGAGTTGGGGGGTCATTGTGACAACCATTTCGTAAATAGCTATATACCGAGAGTTTGAACCAACACCAAAGGCAATCCACAACTCATCTGGAGCTAATTTGCGAATGAATCCACAGCCAGTACTACTACATCAGTGTCAATGGTACATATGGTCACCTTACACCCTTTTTGCACAGCATCTGCCAAATGCAAAAATATATGATGTGCCGTGTTCCTCGTCACTCATGTTTGGAACCGCGCGCAATGCGGTTTGCCTGTTCACCCTTCCCCTTCTTGCCATGCGCGGTTGGCTGCGCACAGCCTCGTTGCTCTTGGCGCGTCGGGTTGCGTGGCTCATCCCGTCACTCTAGTTTTGGACTCATGTCCATGCGCATCAGCAGTTCACGAGCCGTTGGCTCTCGGTTCTGGGCTTGTGGAGAGCTAGTCAGGGATTGCGATGTTATCACGTGCGGGAATGGAGATGGGGTTTATTTTTATATACGTTTTTGTAACTGAACCGACCAAGGGGAAGAATTAGAGTCATGAATAAAGACTTTTGTGACAACATCCTGAGTGACTTTCTTCGTACAACCCATTCATAACGACTTGTATCGCGCCCCAACTCTGGTGTGTGAACCCCTAATATCGACACAGGGGAAAACGGGGGCTGACACATTGTCTCCCACAGCGTCGGAAGGGTCCACGAGAGGTGTGAGCATAACGAGTATCTTCCTCCTCTTGCAAACATGGGGCTAGGCAGGCTAAGTATGCCAGAGCCAGCAGGACCATTGCATAAAAATCAACTTGACTCTGAAGAGTCTGAATGGCTGTAAGCAGATTGCTTGTGCACATTAGACATTCTTGGTTGGCATGGCTTACTTGTAGTTAATTCCCTATGACTTTACTCATCAAACGCCTTTGGTTAGACTTCAGCCGGCATTTCAAGTACCACTGAGCCTTTTGTGCCTTAAGAGTGAATTCTGTGCCACCCCCGTCATCCAATTGTTCCAGGTTCTGGTCCATTGGCTTATGCTGAAGGGTCTGGAACCGGAGAAGAAAAGTCTTCAGTCAAGTATGCATAGCCACTACCAACGGGTTGTATTGTTGATCTGAGTGGACACATTAATGATTTATCTGCTACTACTTGGCAAAAGACACAAATTTTCCAATTAGTTCTTGGGGATGGTTTGTATCACTTGGATGAAGAGGGCCGGGTAGGGTCCACCAGGATGTATTGCCTCATGTTAGCAAGTAAACCAGAACCTTATCATTAATACAGGAGAAGAGATTCTGAATCACAAAAACAAACATACCCACCATATAACATACATTATTGTGCATATACAACATACAAAAATACTTTTTTTTATCTAAAGATTCTGAAATTCGCGATCATTCGCTAAAGTCTAGAAATTCACAAATAAACACTATCTTAAGACCTCTAAAGCGTCACCAAATGATTAGGCATCCCTAAATTATTTGTAAATGACACCTTAAATGCCTTTCTACATTATATGCTTCTTAAGTTAAGCATGTTTAAATATTAGGCCTGGTGGAGTGGTGGCCATTTTGGATTTTACCTCTCATCGTCCACAAAGGTCGAATCTGACTTCCCTACTCATCTAAATATAACCACTTTGGTATTTACTAACTATAGTAGAAATTTCATACTTTTATCATAAAATGCACAATCGGGTACCGGCATTCCGGCCTGTATAACAGAAAAGCCAAATAATATGGAGTGTAAATAATTTTCAGTGTGGGTTTGGTTTGCCTCATGTTGCTACATCTTGATACAGCCTCTCTTTCCAGCCAAATCACAACAGTGCTGCTATCTACACCAAGCAAGTGTATGCAACTACAATAATACGCCAACCACATGAATATCATGTATGCTTTGCTGTCTCTAATGTAACAGTTGTAAGACATTTGCGACCAATTTTAACTACTAGTGGATATGTACAGGATTTTTTATTTTAAAATACACTTGTTAACACCAATAACCGGACTAGATAATACAGAGGGCCTGGTAGTCGCGACTTTAGTGTATGTATTGATTGCAAATTTTGTATATTTTAGTTGTGCAACTAATCATAAATATATATTTGAATCTGTTCCCTTTTCAATATATTTGAGCTCCTTACTAGGCTTATATCATAACTTAGAATGTTTTTTAAATTAATAATACTATAGTAAAATTCTTTTGGTATTGACTGCAAAAAATTTCTTTTTCTAAAATTATCTTCCAACTAGAATCCTACTAATTATGATTGGGGGGCATAGCTCTTAGGTCAATTTTCAATGGGTGGGCTTAGTGTTTTTACTAGGTACTAATGAACCTTGCAAATAAATCCTTGAAGTTGACATTTCTCATTCAACCTTTTGGTAGACATATCTTGTATATTAAAACTAAACCGGTCATGTAAGACCGAGAGCCTTGTACTATATTTTCAATTTTTGTGACAGCCGCTTTATGGGTTCTTTACGTCTGAACACATCCCATTCAGATTTGCTTCGGGTGGCGGTCGTGAGCTCCACTTTGTGGAGGAACGAGAACAGGACCTTGGAGAAATGGTCAACTGTCAACTACCCAAACTGCCCCTGGAAGTGTCTTTGCGAGGTAGGCTATATTTGACACAGTGGTGAGCTGATTGCATGTTGTCAATCACTATCCTTCATTCCTTCTTGGTGTGTCTATATGTTAAGCTCACTGGCTCTGTATCGAGGGAGTACAACCCACCGTCCCAGAAAATCCTCCACCCATCTCCAAGGAAGCCCAGAAGTTGGAGAGCATTGATCCAGTCAGCAAACTGAGCAAGTCAGCCAAGGAGAAGGAAGCCGCAGGCAAGCCAACCACCGGGTAAGTAGGGGGGCCTAAAATACATTGGGGCTAGAGGATTGCTTGTAATACATCTTTAGTACAATTGTGGGTTTGTGTTTCTAGGAAGTTTCACAAACTGCGCAATGTTGAAACAGTACATGTGAAGCAACTGGCCACCCATGAACTTTCTGTCGAGCAGCAGCTATATTACAAGGAGATCACCGAAGCTTGTGTCGGGTCAGACGAGGCCCGGAGGGCGGTGAGTTTTTACACAATAACACAATATTATAAGAAGATAAATGAGGCTGTGTTGGTCAGATATTGTTTGCTAATTGTGTATACACAACACATACACATGCATGTGTTGATAGGAAGCACTCCAGAGCCTTGCATCAGACCCTGGTCTCCATGAGATGCTACCACGCATGTGTACGTTCATCGCAGAGGGTGTTAAGGTGAATGTTGTTCAGAACAACCTTGCGCTCCTCATCTACCTTATGAGAATGGTGAAGGCTCTTTTGGACAACCAATCCCTCTACCTGGAGAAATATGTAAGACTACGTACTAATCTTCTTGAACTGATAATTATTTATACAAATTACACCTGTATACTTGAATCAAATCGAAGACTTTTGGGTTCATAGACTCTAAATATTTATAATATATTACAAGGATAATTGCCACCATCAATGTTCCTACCACATACTCCAACATCAACAGTGATGAACCTGTAATTGGCATCTACCAACACCAATAAAACAATACTATGGTGGTGCTTGTAGTTGAAAAAGAGAGATCCAGTTTTGGGGGGGGGCTTCTTGAAAGCAATATGCTTTCCGTCAAGTGCACTCACACAGTTTGGAAAGTTCCATAATTCCATACTATGGACATAAGAGTGTATCTCCTTATTTTATAAATAAATTAAAATAACAATTTTAAACAAAATGCTTTGGCTGTAAACAAGATTCTGAGTCTGTTATGTTAAATATGATGCACAACCAACTGGTATATTTAAAAAAAAAATCATCTAAGGTATTTAACGCTCACTTTCTAAATCGACTGAGTATATCAGTACACGAGAATTTTTATGAGCTAAAGCGGGAGGGCCTACCAAATTTGGCCAGGAAAGGAATTTTCACTACAGATTTTTATCGCTCAAGAAAAATCCATTGAGCCCAGCTGGGTTTGAATTGAATCCACTAGCATTGCGTCCTTAGGTGAGCACTTTACCTCAAGACCACCAAGGTCGAGGACTGATACACTTTGGCACAAATCATAGTCAGGTCAGACAATCTGGTTTTGATGTAGGAAGAACCAGGAGAGTGTCATAGTTGATTAAAAGTTGGGTATTTTTTGCTGTTATTTCCTCACTGTTTTAGATAACTAATAATAGAGACTATTGTATATAAGCTTGAATTAATCATCAGACAAAGGTCCACTCTTCTATTTGAGATGCAGTCCTGCCCACACATATAGGAGTGCTGTTGCATGTTTCAGCTCCATGAGTTGATACCCTCGGTAGCTACTTGTATTGTCAGCAAGCAGCTGTGCATGAGACCAGAGCTGGACAACCATTGGGCCTTAAGAGACTTTGCTTCCCGGTTGATGGCCCAGATTTGCAAGAACTTTAACACTTCCACCAACAATGTGCAAACAAGGGTTACTCGCATGTTCAGCTCAGCCCTTCAAGGAGATAAGACTTTACTGTCATCCCTGTATGGAGCTATAGAAGGTGGGTACAATAAATCACTACCATATTTTAGGGGTGCAGAATATGTCCGAACGCACGAATGAGGTTCGGGGGAAATTAAAGCATTCCAAAGGAAATTTGTGGCAGGGAAAAGTCCAACAATTTTGTTGACGTTTTTCGTACATTCTGGTTCTGATATGGTAGTTTCATTTGTATAATAAACAAAGGCCGTTGACACTCAACACCCAACAATATTAGTATGTGTGATAGTGAGGGAGTGTTGGTGTAAGCACAAAGAGTTGCAGTGTTTAGGGGATTCAGAGATTCAGATAAGGGGCAGAGGATCAATCTAATAATTCAACCTGGCTAATGGTGTGATTGAGTGATGAGTCATACTACCCTATCGTGGGTGTTTGGTAGCTATGGCGGGCAGGTGGTAGGGGGAAGGGAAGAGTGAGTGATGTTTTGTTTTAGTTTGAATTTAATTACCCTTTATATTGTGGCCTAATTACATGGTGATGTGCGCAAAGTTTATTTAAACTCGTGGCACGATAGTAATAATTATGTCGCCATGAAATTGTTGTTTTTAGTGGACCTATTAAGTTTTGTACATTGTACAATAGATAAATGTTTATAAAAAATTAGAGGGCTTAGTGAAACAAATGTTTATTATGTAGACTTTTAAGTGCAATCAAGACGTCATCTGTGCTTATTGTGAATGGCGTGGCAGGTGTGATAAACTCAGATATCACTTATCTAATAAAAATCCCCAACAAAAACCTAGAAGTAAGGATCAAGGGAGTATTGCAAGTTTTGTAAAGCTTATGTGATCAGGAAAAACCCATAGTCGTAAATAGATATAGTATTATCCCTAGTGTGGTTGATAGTGATGGACCTTGCAGTTGTGGCGCTTCTACAAAAAAAACGAAAAGTCTATTAAAATCAACAATTAAAACAAGGCCTCCCAGAATTACACTCCATTGCCTCTTATCCTGAAGATGTAAAATTAAATGTTGGTACCGGTAAGCCTACTGGTATCTATGAACTAGTGATGGGCAAAATCGAGTGAAAGTAGTTGAATATATCAATTCTGCAACGTAATCAGCTGTACTCGATTCTTCTGGGAATACTCGAGTAAAAGTAGTCGGACCCTGGTCTTCTTTTATTCGCTATTTTTATTTATCTTTAGATATAATAGACCTTATTAATTAGTATATTTACTGAGTTATTTTAATACAAAACTTTTTTTCTCATAAAGCTCATTTTCAAGTCTTAGACGGTTTGCTACGGGAAACTCAACCTTAATGGATAAACTGTTTCACACATTATTTCAATACAAAATACTTGAAGCTGTACAGCCCAGAATTTAAGATCAAGCTTACTTAATAAATAACACTATAATGAACAAAATAAATAAATTAAGTTTAAAAAAAAGTTATTGAAAACATACCTTCATTGATGATCATCTTAAAATTTGAACAGTACGTTTATAATATGACTTCATTTAATATTAGGTCTCGAGTTTGATTCCTTTATATCTAAATTAGTTTGTTCAATTATATACACTGTCTCTTTCACTTAATACGCAATCTACCTATGTGTATAATAATAACACTTCAATAGTAGTAGTGCACCGCGGGGGTTCTGTGAAGAGGGTTGTTATAGGTTAGTTTGGTTCAAGAACACCAACCCAGGTAGTTCCCGGGGTGTACAAAAAGACGAGTAAATACAAATGATGAGAACAAGAGAAGGTTGGAGTTAATGCAATTTAATGATATAATATACAAGATCATAGGACATATAAGCATATTGCACTAAATCTCAGCAAGTACTTTGTCATATATAAACTCACTATGATAAGTGGCAGCGTTGCCTGAGCCTAGGCCAACTGGGGGCATGAAGCGCTGAGATAACAACGCAGACTACAAAGCTACGTAATAAACACTACTATCAACTAGGTAAGTTGGCCCCGTAGGCAAGGTTAGTTCGTACATCAGGCAAGTTCTAGTTCTGTTATATTAGAGAGCCCTGCACAACAGCTACTACTTTTACACAGGGTAAAAACAACGTACTTGGATATATAACACATACAGGATAGTCCAGTAAGGGACGCGTCCCACTGGTTGAGCACCTGAAGGGTGACCAGTACAACCTTACTTAAATAAGAAACTAATGACAGCCGCACCAGAGGGGCAAAGGCGGCTCACGTCCAGTGTACTCTTAAAGAGAGTTACAAAGTTAAATCTAAGAATCAACCACGGGCCAATCTTGGACATGTTAACCCAATTAGGCCTGCATCTCCGGCCTCCATATAACAAGAACAATCGCCTGCCCTGGCAAACTACCACAATATGGCACCTATGGTCACATAGTACGTGCCGTGGGATTAATCATCCCAACGTGAGCCTAGTCATTAAGGACCAGTCTCTAGGGCGCGAGAGGCGCGCTACACTGCAAGTGTATAAGTACCCTGCTTTCCTAATAAGGGAGAGTCTACTCTCAGCATATCCTATATAATTAGTCACACTATGATATCATAACCGCGTCTCAGAATAGACACGTAATATTCCTCATCTCTATCTCTTACGATTAATTAAAACTATCTATCCTGCGAGGACATTGACTAAACCTAACAGTTGAGTTTTTTAACTTGGAGTTTACTCGTGAGATCAAGCCCTTGAATTAGGTTGGCCTTGCGACTTCCTTCTGTCCAAGGGACCCATTTCCCTTGACCTTGGATCCGATGTAGATTATGTAGTTTACGTAGACCAGATGTAAACGCGTGGCCTGTTAGCGTGGTGGAAGTTTCCCAATCGTTTTCTGACGTGTTCTGCCATTCTTCAAGCAAGCAGGCGAATATATAGTTGGCAGAGCCCACGTGGTGAATTGGTGCGTAGGAAGGGAAGGGGGATCTTCCCGAAGCTTCTAGAAGGTCGAGGTGCGCCGGTCGTTGGCCGCCATGAAGCAGTTAGTCGGTTTGAACTCGTGGTCGAAAGCAGAGCTCTCCTCGCTTTCTTTCTCTGTGTTGTGTTAATAGCTGGGCCACCGAACTCGAAGACAGAATTGGCGCAGATGGTATTTAAACAGAGACATATATTATGGGTGAGGCATTTAACATTAGTTTGTTATTGTTACTTTTGATAATACGCAGGCACTAACAGAATATACGTTCTTTTTTTATTCGCTACTTTTGAACGGGGCTAAAGCAGTTTAGCCCGTTACAGTAGATTTATAACAAGCGACTCGATATAATGCTGGCTAGGTGGTTGATAAAGAATGTAAACTTTTTTATATATAAAACTAAAATTGTAAGCTAAGAAACCATAGTTAAAATACTTAATCATAAAATAGGCACAAATAATTTCTATTAATATTAGTTACTAAATTATATATATTCATTATATACAATATGTATATATATATATATATATATATATATATATATATTTTTTATATA
>CABFVZ010000102.1:526612-541261 GCA_902151445.1 Timema monikensis | reverse complement strand
GTTCGGATTCCACGTTAAACTGTAGGTCCTTCATTTCATCTCACAATCACCCTACCATTACACATTAGCGTAAGTGCGTATAACCCGAACGGGTAGTAAGACGCGGTGCTAATAATAATAATAATATTATATTAAGAAATAAACTACTATTTTTTTTCTATTATGAAAACCTCCTGAAAATGCATAGCTTTTTAATGACTGTACATTGCTCAAGCAACGTAAAACCTGAGGAGGGAGGTCAGTGAAGACATGAAGAGTTTATCTTATTAGTGTCAAATTCCTTTGAAAGGCTCCTTGAACACATGTTTCACAACCCTCTGTACTCTAGTAATAAGGTGCAACCAATTGTTATTGGAAATGTATTTGAAGGCATATTTCTCTCTAAAGTACTCAATTACTTTTACTTAAGTAATCACTTGATTATGTCCATCACTACAATGAACAATTAATAACAATATGTAATGCACACACAAGGAAATGGGAAGGTTGTCATTTCTGGGAAACAACTAAACTTTTTATAAGGCTGGTACTACAAAAATAACTATGATTAAAAATATATTTAAATTTGAATTTCCAAACTATGTAGTAGGTAATAATCCTTATTCCCTTCAGCCTTTATAAAATACTCAATGTTTTATATTGAGTGCTATGGTGTTCGGGGGAATTTTTTTATGAAAATTTTATGTTCTGGGAAAATATTGGTTCACTGAACATATTCTACACCCCTGCTGTATTTCTTCGATTCTAAGAGACACATTTTTTACCCTTTAAATGGCTCTAAAACTGGGTGTGCCTTAGAATCGATGGTGTCCTAGAATTGAAGTTCTTTTTCAGCCAATGCTCTTAATAGTTCAGAAGACGATAAATAATGTGATAGTGAATTTAAAGATGGCTTAGAAGAATCAGACTGTTACTGATTCAGAAGGGAGTGATAAAAAAATATACTAATGTTGTTAGTAAATTTAATTCTATGGTAAAAATATTTCTTATAAATAGTGTACTTTAACTTTTTATTTTTATCTATTTTCTTAGAATCAAAGCTTTTTTCTTTTGGGGGTAATGAAAAATTAAGGTGTGTCTTACATTCAATGGCGTCTTAGAATCAAAGAAATATGGTCGTCTCTGGAGACAATACTGCGGTAATCCCTCTATAAGGCTAAAAGAGGATGAATATAATAAAGCTCACCGGAAAAAAGATTCATTGTAATTCCTGGATGAAATAATATAAGGTTGGTAAATTAACATTCATTGAGTGTCTCGACGGGACTACTGTTGGAATGTTGTCTAACTGGATTCACACGGCCCCAATATTGTTATTTTATCTGAAGCAAGTCACATTTTAATGTTGGTATTCCCACAGGTTTGTCGGAGCTGGGGACTGAAGTAATCAAAGTGTTTATTCTCCCGAGAGTTAAGAACATATCGGAACGTATTGAGGCTGCTATAGAGGGCCCTGTTCTCAGCAATGTGGACAAGATAGCAGCAGGCCACATCAAGCATCTGCTGGTGGTAAGTACCCACCTGTTTGTTGTTAAACACTGTCTGGTGGTATAAGAAATATTGAGGAGTACCATTGTCCTGTACGTTGCTGTATGTCAGTGGAGTTCATATCCATAGATACGCTATTGGCCAAGGATTGGAGTGGAAAATTAATCGAAAGGCTTACTTTAGAATATTTGGATTGGCCCAATATTATTTATTGTGTACAAAACTTCAAAATCATTGACTTTGCTTCAACTTTTTTTTAGCTTTGATAATAATTACAAAGCTTCACCAATCAAAATATTAGAGGCTATAATAGACTCTTATGTTTGGATTTGTTACATTTTGTACTGTTAGGTAAATTACAAATTAATGTTCAAATTAGAAGAATCTACAGTGATTGAGTCCCATGAGATATTTACTTAATTTGTTTACTAGAACCAAATATACTAAACACTTTTACAATAAACACTGTAAATGACGTTTTGAGTCTAAAGTCAAATATATACAATATATAGAGTTGTACTAACATTAGATACTATAAAAGGACCTGTTTCAGTAGCTGAACAATTTAAGGCGTTCCTCTCACAATAGAATGTAGTGCTGATAACAGGGAGAATATGGTTTGAATCCTGGTCATTTGTACTTGAGTGGTTTTGCTTAAATAACTTTCCACTCTCCTCCCTTCACACAAATGTGAGTAAACTTCCTCTAAATTTAACCATCATCTTCCCTAACACATTAGTGAGTTAGTACATAAGCTTATAAGCTATAACTCAAACCGGTAAAAAAAATGCGGTGTTAAAAAATATTCAACCTTAAATTTAACTTTAAAACTATTTCATTTAATTCGATTTGACTTACAAAAAAGTGGACATTACAACCCTCCATCACTTTTAAAGAAAGATTTCTGCGATATTTTCAAGCATCAAGGTCAATAGTTAACAAGTTAATGATGTTTTTTGGCATTTTTGTAGACCACTTCTGTGGTCACATGGCGATGGTTCTTGGCTGCAGAACCAGATGTCCTGAGTTCAATCCCGGTGCTTTCATATTTTTCTGTGAAGCAGTGGGTCTTGAAATTTGTCTTTGTCCAAAGACTGCAATGTAAAATGTAAAAGCTATTAAGTGTATATTTATCTTTTATGTAGTTTTTTACATGTATAATATTAGTGACCTTATATTAGCAGAAAAATATTATTTACCAAACACAAACTATTGTCGTGTTAATTCCTGTGTCTTATGAAGATCTTGGTGCACCTAGCCAAGATGATATGTTAGTGCCAGGACATTGTAGATATGTGATTTGTTGTAGAAAGTGTTGGCACCTTTAGTCAAGACGCTACGCCAGTCTCCGGACCTAGTAGAGGAATACAGGGCAGAATATGGCTACTTGGGACCGGCCCTGCACAGTGGTGTAGTAAAGGCTCGCACCCAGCCCACTCCCAGCTCCACGGCTGGATCCACCATACCTACCAATACCAGCTCTGCTCCCATGACAGGTCCTCTAGGCACTAGGACTGTGTCTAGCCAACCAGGACTCGTACAAGCTGGTACGTACTATTCCTCATGACAGAGACTCTGGTACATTAAGACTATGTCGAGCCAACCAGGACTAGTACAGGCTGGTGCGTACTCTTCTTCGCGACAGAGATTCTGGACACTAGGACTGTGTCTAGCCAACCAGGGTTAGTACAGGCTGGTGAGTTTTCTCCTTCATCACAGGGACTCTGTACACAGTTTAACTACTACTACTTCCTGAGGAAGATGATATAATAGTATCGAAATATTGAAGTGTATGTAAATAAGTGTTAGTGTTTCTACTTTTATTGGTGCTCTATAATGTTTCTAATATTCAATCATTTTATTTATTTATTACAAAATGTTATTATTATAAATGGCATCCATTTGCTTTTGTACCATATATAATAATAGTTGGATAAGTATATATATGGAGTCCAACAGCGCTTCTTGTGACACAAACGTAAAAGGCACTGTTGAGAAATATTTTTGGTATTCTTTTGGACAAAACTGTGGCTCACTTCTATTTGTTCAGATTAGTAAATATTGTGATGTTCTGTCTAGGAAGTTATTAAAATTCACACCATGAGTTTTTATTGAAGAACATTTTAGTCAAACTTAAAATATAATTTTAAAATTGATTTATATTTATACCTAAAATATTTGATTAAAAATACTCAATAATTATAATGCAAGGCTTATTCATTAGTTGGTTATTAAGAAATAGAGACAATTTATTTTCAAACCATGCCATTGTTACAATAAAGGCTATATCTTAAACTACTATTCCACATAGTTTCTAGCAACATGAAGGCATATGTCTTAGTGCAGCACCAATTTCTGAATACCCTCTTCCTCTAAATTCAATCTTCCTCATCCCTAACTCATTAGTATAATTAGTATATATGTGTATAACATGACCAATTAGTAAGACGCGGTGCTAAAAAAATATAGTCATTATGATTGTTTTCAAAAATAAATTATCAATGTTATACTTGGTAAAATTCCCATTCACCAAGAAAAACAGCAAAAGTTGTTGTTAGGAAAACTTGAAAGTCAAGAAATTTTATAATGACAGTTATGTAGCCAGCCTGAATATCATCCCAGACCTAATAACAACCCAGTGCTAATAGATAATATAACGATGTTGTAGATGTCTCACTGATGGCTAGCCAGGCCCGTACCCTCATGATGGGGGGCCCCCCTTCTAGTCGTACTGTCTCCAACCCTGGCTCCAAGTACGTCATCGTCACATCGCGACCACCAACACCCAACCAGGTATTATATTCACCCAAACAGGCTATCAAGAACTTATCATTACTGTATTTCCCATTCCTGGTTCAATTTGATAGGAAGGGGGTTTGACACATATCAGTCTTATTAATACACACACAATTACTATTCTCACATGGGTATGGCTATACTTTTAAAATATGACCATTTAATCTTTTAAAACTAAGTGGATGGGACTACCTTGTACAATTTTAGATTGTTTTCAGTGTCACTCTCAATAAACCTCTTTTAAATGAATTATTTAGACTGTTTTGCTATGGTTGGTGTTGTGTTGGTGATAACATGTGGTTGCTTCAGTCAAAATAGTGACTGTACCACTGCAGTTGATTTCATAGATCACTTGCATTCATTATTATTATTATTTTACTTGTTTTCGAGTACTATGCTAAATCATGATTTGTATTGGGAGGAATAGTGATCATACTTTTCATTGATACTGGATTACAAATTGTTATATATAATACAAAAAACAACACGTAAATGCATTTTTAAGGCTTTCACTTTCACTTGCACTTACAGTTTCTTCAGGTAAATAGAATAAACTGGTGCTCTTGGTTGGACTGCAAGGTTGACTATCAACAGCTGATTGTTTTTCAGTTATGAGTGCATTCTATAAATGGCAGACTTGGATTAAATATATGATAGAAAAACTAAACAGTGGCCCTGTCTAATGGTCTCATTCATCATCTATTTCCAGCCTGTAGCCGGGTCAGTTTAGTAAAATGCCTCCATCTTCCTTTATCCTTCCTCCTTTAACTGGTTCCATTCTTCTCTCACTTGTACACTTTCTATTATCTGCTCCTTTCATTAGTTTCTTGGCCTCCCATGTGGTCTTTTTATACATACTTCATCTCCATCATTCTCTTTGGCATCCTCTCCTTTTCCATCCTCATTACTTGTCCATACCATCTCATCCTAGCTTCCTCTACTATCTCATGTACACCTTATACCCCAACTCTAGACCTTACATCTTCATTCCTAATCCTATCTCATATTGTGACAGTTGGCATGCTCCTCAAAAACTTCATTCAAATGGCCTCCACTTTCCTTGTTTCTCTTTTATCCGAGGTCCAAGTTTTCGCTGCATACGTTACTATGTGTATGAAGTATGCTCTTTACAGCACTTCGTTACACTTTAATAGCACTTCTCTTTTCCATTGTGGGTCTCTTAAACATCTGTAGAATACCTCTCCCTGCTGTCCCCCCTTTTGCTTCAATCACATTACACAGATACTTCACACTCTTTGCTTCTTTCAAATCATTCATTGACTAGTAATTATTTTTAATTATGTTTTTATTGTAAGACCAATGTATTGAGCTTGACACTGGCTATATCGCAGTTGATAAACGAGGCTTTCAGATGAAGATGGGGATGTAGGGAACATGAGAAAAGACCAGTGTTTTTGCAGTTTTTATAGCAAAACATTGTTTTGGCCTAAAATAAATAAAATATTGCTTCATTACAAACATAAAGTTTAATTGACATTATATGGTGCTATCAACATCTGTTGAGTATTTGTCATGAGCATAGCGACATTAGATGATAAACTTTTTGAATTAAGAGAAAAAGTTTTCATTTAATTCCAGGACTGTTTGGGTCATCATGTGAAGAAAATTAAATTTTATGTTTGTACTGAAGCACTATTTGATTTATTTTAACAAACAAATGTTTTGACATAAAAACTGCAAAAAAAAAAACACTGATCTTTTCTCACGTCCCTTACCTCCCCACCTTATCACGTAAGGTTTTCTTTTAAAAGGTAACTCATTTTAGTTGCATTTTTGGGGAATAAATTTGTTGATTTATGTATGGTACAGGTTTTTTCCATAGGGTGTGGTTGTAGGGAAATGAGCCTGAAAATTTGAGGCATACTGTGCAGATTTGTCTTGCAGGTTTGTTTGTAAGCTACTCTTGGAGGTTCTGTGAGGATATTTTGTGTAGTGATGGAGGACTGAAGTATGGCAAAAGCCGTTTTTTAGAGTTTGTGGAGTCCAGAGAGTTATGTACCAAAAGGATTATGTTGATTGTTCCTCTTGATATTGTAGACCTGTTATTTTAGGTTAAGTTTATTTTACTACACACCAGTGCTTTAGAGTGACATCTGTTGATAAAAGCATGTAGCACTTTTTGGTTGTATTTTACAAGGTTATCATTGTTGAAGAACATCCTTTTTGCTTTCATGGCTAGGCTATGTGGTTGATATCTTTATTCTTATCAGGTAGCAGCTGTCACAGTAAAGGTATTTTTCTTTTTCTTTTTTCCTTGGCGTGCACATTAGTTTTTAGTTATCCAAGATAAAATGTGGATATTTTCCAGGTAATTATAAAAGTGAAAAATTTTGGCGGTCTGCCAGGAAGGATCCGAGTCGTCCAGTAGAATTGGTCCAGTTCATGAAGATGTTGATGTATCTGGACTAACAAACTAGTTAGAAATATTGTTTGCTCAGGAACATACATTCCAGTATAACCATATTAAGTTTTCAAATAAGGGGGCTATATTTGTTCTCTTGGCGCTATCTTTTTCTGGTAGATTTTGTCCAATAATTTGAAATGAATATTTTTATCTCCAAAATAAAATTTGATAATTTAACCAGGAATGCAGTAGTTGTGGTTTGGGAGCCAGAAGGACTTGTGTGGAGGCAACCTTCAATTTCTGTGAGCTTTTAGCTACATTGGATATTATTGTAAAGTGTTGTTACGTCTGTTGAGACCAAGATGGCCTCCTGCAATAGAGCGATGGGCGGTTTGGGAAATTGTTCTATAAAATTATTTGTGTCCTTAATGTAGAAATGGTAGATTCTTAACTAAAGACTGAAGATGTGACGCTACAAGAGCTGATAAATGTATGCCTAGGAAGTCAGGATTCTGAACTGAAAGGTCAAGACTCTAGGTGGAGCAATTGTACTTTATTAACTAACCTCATCCTACGTGTTTATACTAATGTAACCTCATCCTGTGTCCTTATATTAGTGTTTTTCTGGAGTCTGCTTTGTCAAACAACGTTTTTGTCTCAGCTGCAGTCCCCGGGAGTTAGTCAAAGCCCCACAGTGGTCAAGTTTGTGACGTCGTCTCAACCCCTGACAACACAGAAGATGGTGACTGCCACAGCAGGCGGCTCTCAGATGACCAAGCTGGTGGTGGTTTGCATGGCCAACTCTGGGACAACCACCGGTACTACACTGGTTTCACAGGTCAGAAACAACTAGTTTACTCTCTTGGTTCACCGAAAGAGATTTAGGATCGAAAAATAAAATGTTGATATAGATTTGAATAAATGGTATTAATCTCATCCCTAGTTTAAATTTAGAAATATAATTTTAAACTTTAGAGAACCAAATGAGATTTAAAAAATGCTAAACTGATATACATGGACTATATAACCAATAACTAGGATTACTTTGGTTTCAATATTCCAATGGGAATATGTGATATATCTCTTTAAGGAAAACCTCTTTTCACTTTTTGAGGATAGTTTGCAATAGAATATATATTTGAAAGAAAGTACAGGAAACGTGTATAAAAACATATAAAAGGTAACAAAATATGCCTTTTACAATGAAAAGAGGATCACAGTTCAAACTTTACATTGCTGCCACTGGACAGTGAAAGCGAGGGAGAGAGTGGAAAACAATTGAGGAAAAACCACTATCAGTGCACCCAACTGGGATAGAACCCGGATCTCTCTGTCTTAAGTAATCCATTCCATTTCGAAACTAGTGTCTTAGACCATGCCGCCACCGAAGCAGGTACGGGTGTGCTAATATTTCCAAGAGACTGTACAAGATATGATTGTGTTAGCATTACTTGGCAACTGTACGAGACATGATTGTGTTATGCAGGCAGGACACCAGCCCGGAGCTCTCGGAATGAAGTCTGTCTTCATGAGCCAGCAACCAGTCAAGATGGAGACTGATGTGGAAGAACAGATCTTGGGACAATGACATGGACTACTCTCTCCATGAGCCACTCAAGATTAAGACTGATGTAGAGGAACTGATTCGGGTAACTTACACTGACTGCTCTCTCCATGAGCACTCAAGATGAAGACGGACGTGGAGGAACTGATTCGGGGCATTCACACTGGCTGCTTTCTACATGAGCACTCAAGATGAAGACTGAGGTGGAGGAACTGATTCGGGACAATTACACTGACTGCTCTCTCCATGAGCACTCAAGATGATGGTTGATGTGGAGGAACTGATTCGGGACAATTACACTGACTGCTATCTCCATGAGCCAGTCAAGATGATGGTTGATGTGGAGGAACTGATTCGGGACAATTACACTGACTGCTCTCTCCATGAGCACTCAAGATGATGGTTGATGTGGAGGAACTGATTCGGGACAGTTACACTGACTGCTATCTCCATGAGCCAGTCAAGATGAATACGGAGGAACAGATCTTGTACAGTGGCATGGACTTCTCTTTCTACTAGAGACAAGGAGAGTTAAAGTAACATCAAAGCCAATGAACAAAAATAAATGTGAGTGCTCAATAAACTAGCATTTTCATCAACACTTACATTTTATATAATACATATATTAGATGTATTTGCGTACCCCTAGTTGAATATCACTGCTCCAAGCTACTTTTAGCTACAATTAATAAAAGTTATCAGAACCTCTTTATATTTTGAGACGGGTACATTTTGTTGTTGGAAGAATGTACAGCAAAAGTGGATGTAAACTTATTAGAGATGGGTCGAATCCACTATTTCTCGAATCCGAATCTACATTTTATTCTCGAATCCGAATCCTAGAAAATTGTTATAAATTTTAATGATTTATAAATAGACCTACATTACACAATATAATCCTAAACTGTGAATTAAGATTTATTTAAATCATGCTTTCAATTTATATCAACCCTAGACTGTTATTTTTAGTCTTTATTAAAAATATCTGTTTGTAATTTTATTTTTGCTATCTTATTTAAATAAATTATAATCCTTCATTGATGATTAAAGTTGATTAAAGGATAACTAGGCCTAATTTGTTTATTTAACATGTTTTTTTTTTTTTAACTTAACTCATTCTAACAACACTTTTAAAAATAACTAAAAGACACTCAAATTTTGATTGATTTGATTTCTTAACAATAATATGAGTCTAGATTGTTTAATTTGGCTGGATTTTAACCTCTATTTTGCGAGGGGTAGTTGATTAAAATTGAAAGCATGATTGAAATAAATCTCAATTTACAGTTTAGGCCTATATTGTGTAATGTAGGTCTATTTGCAAATCATTCAAATTAATAACAATTTGGTAGGATTCGGATTCGAGATTCGAAAATAAAATGTAGATTCAGATTCGAGAAATAGTGGATTCGACCCATCTCTAATTATTACCTACTCTGAATGTTGCCTTTTTTTCAGTTGCCAGTTTTATTGATAGCTAAGAATCTTAATATTAATATCAATTCTTTCGATACCAGTAAGAATTGAGGGTATCAAGTTTGGCAGCCCTAGAATGAACACAAGATTGCTTTTACAATGAAAATAACACAGTTCACACTTAACATTGCTGCCACTGGTCAAAAAGTAATGGCTGCCTCTTGAAGAGAAAATATTGATTCCCGACCCCACCCCAAGAGACAGCCTTTACCATGACAACAATGTAAAGTGTGAAGGTTTTTCTTTTCATTTGTATTTGAGGAGAGTGGATAAAATAAGTTTAAACTACCTTGATCTACTCCATGGACATTCTTTGCTATATCCTTGCCTATTGGTTTAACATATTGGCAGGAATAGTCTTTTTAAGGATTAAACATTTATTATTTATGTATTTTGTAGCAAGTAGCTCAGTACCAATAAAGTTATACTTTTCTGAAAATAAGTTGTTTTTTTTTCCATCTCTTAAATCAAATTTTGAAGTGTTATGGAAATCTGGTGTTAGAAGAGCACATTGTGACATTTTTGAAGAACTAGGTAAAACCACCCCTTTATTTTTACTACATGGACATTTTTATTTTCTCACTATCTTACAGGTAGAGAAAGTACTATGATCGTCAAAAAAAATCTAACTCGAGATTTTGATGAATGTCGATGTTTCATGACCCCCCGAAATCAAAAAAGTGGTCTTTGAATTTCCATCTTTCTGTACCTTAACTATTTAACCGATAGGGTGACCTGGTGGTCTAGGGGTAAGGTGTCAGACTTCTGTGCTGGCGGCCGGGGTTCAATCCTCGGTCACGGCACAGATTTATATGATTTCCAAACCCTTCCTTCACCTCTGACAAGACATCTTGTGAATGTGGGGAATGCCAGGCCTCCACCGTGGTTCGGATTCCACGTTAAACTCTAGGTCCTTCATTTCATCTCACAATCACCCCACCATTAAACATTAGCGTAAGTGCGTATAACCCGAACGGGTAGTAAGACGCGGTGCTAATAATAATAATAATAATATTTAACCGATCGAGCTAAAACTAGGTATCTAGGGTTGCCTCGAGGGGTTATTGGAATTGGATATCTAACCCTAAAATTAGGGGTAGTTTACTGAAGGCAAAAAGAGAAAAATGTGATTTTCTAAAAATCGGCTAACAATTTTGGTTAAATTTCATTTTAAAACATTTAAAAATATTGCAAACAAAATTACTTTAAGGGTTCCGGTCTGATGCATGAACTCTCATTCTTTTTTTTTATCATATATATATAAAAATTTCAAACACTTGTCTCATGACCCCTCCGAACCCTAAAAACTGTTTTTTTGCAATGCCATGTGTTTTACCCTAGAATTAAGAGTAGTATAGTAAAAAGAGAAAACCTTTATTTTCTCATAATCGGCTCTAACGATTTTGATTAGAATTTGTATCTAGGCATGGATGGATGGATGGATGGGTGGGTGGGCGGGTAGGCGGATGGATGGACTGTGCTTATAACAATCAGCAAATTATTTTGTTGAAAGTTGTTCTATAGGCTTAACAACATAAGGTTATTCCTCTTCATTCTTTATGCCGTTTTCCATTTCTAGAAGATATCCATTGGTGAGTTCTGTTGAGTGGGATTGGAGCAATTCCTCCACATTCAACTGACCTATGTCCTCAAATCCAACATCTTGCTATGTCATGTCTTGAATTGATAAGCTCGTGTTCAGGATCAAAATCATGAAAATCGGAAACTTCAGACCTAATATTTTTCCAAACTCCCTTCATACAGGACTATTTAACTTATGCCCTTGCAGCTCCAATGCTGTCAATACCACCCTCCTAACACCACACTGTGCAGTAAAGATCATGTCCTCACTGAAATGTGCATGCACAAGGTCACGCCGCCACCGCAAAAAGTGACTGCGAAATTACATCCGACCAAGCATATTTTTTTATTTTGTTTTAATCGCATTTTAGTGAAAACGCGTAAAGTTAGATTGCGTATAACAAGAGATACCTGTACATTTTTCTCATTTATTTTAGTCATGCCAGACATTAGAATTAATACACAAAACAAATTAAGAAAAATTATATCTGATGGGGCTCAACTAAAAATTATGAAACACTGAGAATTAAAGTAGGTTTCCATACACCTTTGCCCTATATTCGCTACTAGCTATAAAACCACCAACTAGTTTTGCAATTTCAATTTTGCTAGATCTTTGTCTCATCGTGGAGCAAAGATAGTTTTTTATTCGTACTAGCATTGAAAAACTTCTTTCTGTTGTAGCTGATATATCTGGCATCCCTATTAGAGTTTTCAAAATCTCTTCAGTGTGTGCTCCAAGCACATTTTATTTTGATTATGATTATCGGCCACCCCTATGACACACTACTCAAAAATCCTATGTAAAAGTTGATCGCTGGCTCAGTAGAGGTAAGGTACTGAAGAGAGTTTTTGACCTGAAAGAAGAAATTTGTGAATTCATGGCCAGTAAGGGCAAGCCTGTCCATCAGATCAACGACCCTGAATGGATGGCTGATTTTGCATATCTTACTGATATCTCTATGCACCTAAACGACCTGAACATACGACTACAAGGTAAGAACAGTTTGATACATAACCTCTTTGACAAAGTGAAGGCATTTGAAAACAACTACAAAAAGGTGAATTAACACACTTTTCAACATTAACCCAATGTGAATTTCATAACAACGAGAAATACATTACCGCACTCAGAGATCTAAGGTCCGATTTTGATACGTGTTTCCAAGATTTCAAATCCAATGAAAAATTGTTCAACATATTTTCCACTCCATTTAGTGTTGATGTTGAGGACGTGCCGAGCAATGTGCAAATGGAGCTTATTGAGTTTCAGTGTAATACAGATTTAAAAGAGAAATATATGAATGTAGATCTTTTGGCATTTTAGTTACTCAAAATATGTTGAAGAAAAACAATTTTCAAATCTCCGAACTCATGCTCTGCTAACAGCATCACTCTTTGGTAGTACCAACAGCTGTGAACAACTTTTCTCAAGGATGAACATTATGAAGTCGAAATTGAGGAACCGACTGACTGACGCCCACTTAGAAAGCTCCCTTCGAGTTAGTACATCTAGTATTAAAGCCAATATTAAAAATTTAGTTAATAAAAAGCAGTGCCAAGAGTCTCATTAAAATTAGACCCGAAAACATGTTAACAACGCCTTTTTATATGGGAAAAAATTTATTTTCTATTAAATAAACTTAGTTTTGAAATTTAATTTTCACGTTTTTACTATGATTTGTTTTAGATTTTAGGTTATTTTAACAGCATGGCCAAATTACATTGAATACAACTGTACAAACATGAAATTGGAATATTAGATTATGTTCGACATGTTTTATGTAAGGTGTGGCCCGCAACACTTTAGCTGGGAAAAAAGTGGCCCTTGATTCAAAAAAAGTTGAATATCACTGCTTTAACCAATCCTTATAAGTTTTAATTAATAATGTTCATCCCATACACTTCAAATACTTTGTAGTAATGCTTTGTAAACTTGAGTAGATACATAACATAATAGTATTATCACATAGCAAACCAGATAGTATATATTTAAACTAATCTACAAATTAATGAATTATTATTTTTAATGAATATTTTAGGCCTAGCAAGCTAGCATTTAACAAAATATTTTGTTACTAGTATACCAAAATTTAGCCAACCGAGTGTTGTATTGGGATTTATTGACCTAATTTGAGTTTAATTTTATTTATTATATATGCTAAGTGAGTTAACATATCAAGAAAAATAATATAATAATCATTTGGGATCAACTGAAATACATTTTAAACAATTAAGGAATTAAGAAATATGAGACACACTAATCACTAACTTTTTTTATGTTGTTTATATAAAACAATTTTTTTTAAACAGGTCAACTAATTTTGATATATTGCGTTTACCGAAAAAGTATAATTTATTTGGCCACTAATTCTTATTTATATTCACCCTTTCTAGATCCTAGCACATAAGCGTAATGAATATATACGTATAAATAACCCGAATGAGAAATGAGACCCAATGATAACAAAAATTGCACCAATAGAGACATCAGTTAGCACAACTTCATTTTCAGCCTTGTTTTTAGAAGTGATACTAAAAATACAAGTGAAAAATGCATGTCAACACAACTAGCAAGTTAGTAAAGGCCCGTTGACACGTTGCATTGATCAGGATAAACACGGTGTTAGTGGACTAATGCAAGTTTAGTGGTATTAGCTTACTAACATGCTAGTTGTGTTGACACGCATTTTTCACTTGTATTAGTAGCGCTTATAAAAACATGGCTGAAAATGAAGAGTGGTGATAACTGGTCTCTCTATGAAGCCTTTTTTTTTTTTATCACTGCGTCTCATTTCTCGTTCGGGTAATTTATACGCAAATACTAATTACGCTTATGTGTTAGGAGCTAGTAAGGGTTAATTTAGAATAAGTATGGGCGACCACATAAATTACAATTTTTCAGTAGACGCAATTTATCATAACTAGTTTATTTTTGAAAAACATAAGTTGTAGTTAGGAAACAATATTTAATCGTAATTATAATAATAGAATTAAATGTACAGAATAGTTACAATGTGTGATAAAAAATATGTTTTAATAATTAGTTTACCTATTTAAAAAAACTGTTTTAAATAGACAACATAAAAAAGTTAGTGATTAGTGTGTCTCCTATTTCTTAGTTCCTTAATACATTAAAATATATTTTAGTTGATCCCAAATAATTATTAAATTATTTTACTTGATTTGTTAACTTATTTAGCATACATGTTAAATAAAATTAAACTCAAATAAGGTAAATAAATCCCAATACAACCAAACTCGGTAGAGCACTTTTTTAAATAGGTCCAACCCAGGTTTTTTCAACCCTCTTTTAAATGTTAGTATACTAATAACCAAATATCTTATTAAATTCTAGCTAGGCCTAAAATATTTTTTT
>CABFVZ010000102.1:449088-524756 GCA_902151445.1 Timema monikensis | reverse complement strand
TTTTCAAAAATAAACTAATTATGATAAATTCCGTCTACTGAAAAATTGTAATTTATGTTGCCGCCCATACTTATTCTAAATTCACCCTTACTAGCTCCTAACACATAAGCGTAATTAGTATTTGCGTATAAATTACCCGAACGAAAAATGAGACGCATTGATAAAAAAATAAGGCTCCAATAGAGAGACCAGTTATCACCTCTCTTCATTTTCAGCCATGTTTTTATAAGCGCTACTAATACAAGTGAAAAATACGTGTCGACACAACTAACATGTTAGTAAGCTAATACCACTAAACTTGCATTAGTCCACTAACACCGTGCCAACGGGCCTTTAACGAAGCCATATTATATGCACACAGAAAACTATCACTTATTCTAAACAAAGATTAAAGTAACTTAAATCTAAGACAGGGCATGGCAATAAAGAAACAATATTTTAGTAATTGTATGCTTTTAATCTTTATAGATTTGTTTTAATGTGTCATTATATTATCTACAGATAATTTCATCAGTTTACAATGTAGGTATATTTGGGTTGGTGTTGAAGTTGAAGTTATAGGTTATCATACTCAACTTGAACACAGGCCTACATTTTATGTGCTAGTTTTGTTAAGTTTGATTGAAAAAACCCGTAAGTGTTTATATTTACCACTCCTCAACAGTTATCTACAGACATTATGATTTTATCCCTAGCCCTTTATCATTATGCCCTCTATAAGTAGAAATGCCTAACCATTTATCCAGCTGAAGTCAAACGAGAGGGAGGGCAGTGTAAAAAAATGAAAATCTTTGCTTCTAACTGTTAAATAATAAAATTCATCTTGTGATTTGAAGAGAATTCTTGAGCCTATGGTTAAAAGTGATTATGTACCAGTAAAACGAGAGCGGAATTCCTTGTTTTTCTTTGTACTCGTATAAACTTGTATTATATTTTTTCCCCTCTACACACATAAACAAAACAAATCTCCATCGATAACAAAATGAATATCTTCACAGCCAGAAACACAATACTTGTTGACACTCAACATTAAATTAAATGTTCAATTTCCCACCTTTAAAATCAGTTTGTTAAAATAATATAACCCTACGCCTTCATTTCTTAGAGCATAAATTAGCAGTTTAAAATGTTGTTGTTTAACGAAGCCAGTAAATTTGAATAAAGAAACTCCAATGATTTGTAAAGTACTCTTTTATTATTCTTTTAAAAGAAACACCCATAAGTGTTTCTCTTTATATATATTTTATTAACATAGTGATAGTGCTGCTCTCTATCTCTAGTAAACACAAAATGAGTTAAGGATAAGTGCTGTTCTCTAGTAAACAAAGAATGAGTTAAGAATAGTTTATGCTACTGCCATCTATCAGACAAGTAGTGCCGCAATTAAATGGATACAACTCAGGATTTTGTGGGTATAATGCAAATCTTTCTAGTGTATACAATTCAGACTTTTTATTTGGAGTGCTATTTTAAGAAAATGTCTGAATGGAGACCATTCAGAATGGATACAATTCAAGATTTTGTGGACATTACGAAAATGGATACAAATCAAACTTTTTATTTGTAATGCGTGTTTAAGAAAATGTCTGAATGGAGACCATTCAGAATGTATACAATTCAGGATTTTGTGGATATAATGCAAATAATTACAGTGGATACAAATCAGGATTTTTGTTAAAGTCGTTTATTTGAAAACTGTCTGAATGGAGACCATTTAGAATGGATACAATTCAGGATTTTGTGGGTATTATGATAATGGATACAAATCCTATTTTTTATTTGTGGTGCTTGTTTAAGAAATGTAAGAATGGATACAATTCAGCTCCCCTGAATAACTTTATTCTGACACAATCACACACTGCACAATCATGTAAGTGTGAATCCATCTTTAATCTATACTATCATGGGCTGGTTTTACTTCTTTGTTCAGTACGTACTTACCCATGTAAATTCAATGAAATATGCCTCCGCCCCTCTCGTGGCGTAGATTTCTGGGTGCGCCACTTTGCGGTTGCCTTCAGGGTAATAAACAGACTTTGAACCCACAAAGATTAGGAGTAGATTATACAGCCTCCTCGTAGCTTGAGAGATAAAGAAAACCAAACTTCAATTTCTTTTTAACTAAACAGACAGTTCAAAGAAGATGGGAAGATTAAAGGATAAGTGAAACCACAGACGGCACTAAAATCAAGGGAGGGAAGTGTAACGTGTACACAGTCTACCAACCACCGAGGAAATTTGAGGAATAATGAATAAGGCCAGCTTAAACAACACTACACCAACTGATACCAGATTACAAAAACTAAAATACTATTCTCAGCAGGCCCGCCCGGTGCTCAAACCGGACCTGGTACCGTAGTCAAAGCACGGGACCACTCCCCCCTTCAACCTTCTCTTTGCATTACTAATCTTAACTTTATATTATAGTTTTTTATTTAAAAAAATGGCCACTTTTAATAAACGCACTAAAATGTAAACGTAACTAAACATAGAAATGAGATGTACTTGGGGAAATAATTAGATTTAGGCGTAATATGAAGTTGATTCATTGCCTGACTCTCTTCAAATGTTAAATTAAATTTTTAATTTTGTATGCAAAAATAAAATACTCTGTGAGACTGCCAAACATCTCTAAGCGGAGGACAATGACGATAAGTTTTTTGTAAGAGGAAACCCCAGCTAGTGGGTTGGGTGTGCATTTAGCATGGATAGGTATTTTACTACTTCTCATTCATATCTTATTTTTTATTTTATTAGGTTATTTGGCGGTCTAGGAGTAAGGTGTCAGACTTCTGTGCTCCGGGTTCGGGGTTCAATCCTAGGTCCCGGCACAGATTTATCTGATTACCAAACCCTTCCTTCACCTCTGACAAGACATCTTGTGAATGTGGGGAATGCAAGGCTTCCACCGTGGTTTGGATTCCAAGTTAAACTGTAGGTCCTCCATTTAATCTCACAATCACCCTACCATTACACATTAGCGTAAGTGCGTACAACCCGAACGGGTAGTAAAGATAGGTGCTAATAATAATTATTGTATTACTTAAAAAATGTTTTTAAACCTGTGGACCTGAACTATGAGCCTGGGGGTGATACAGGAAGTGTCGGGACTGGTACCATAATACTAACCGCACCCCCTTCCCCCTCGTGACGGGCTCTATTCTCGGAGAGGTCCACATGAGATGCGAGTGCCTACACATCGGACCAATGAAAAAGGGAAGAATCTTGTCTTGAAAGGAAATAAAATCAATTACCACGATTACATACATAGCCCAGGGCTTGATTCATTCAGACGTTACAGTAAAATTCAAAATGGAGTCTAGGCTATCGGAAGCAGATAAAATGATAAGAATATTTTCTGAAAAAATGCTGGTTGACTGTGTAAGCAATTTTTCCACCGTTTCCGAAAAATGTTTTCAGCAACTCCAAGAAACAAATCTAAATAAAAAATTCCTAACCTACCTCTGCGAGGGATAACTATCGTTGGATCAACCGGAAATAGGACCCGCAGAGCCGAACTGCAAACAATGTTCGAGGTGCAAATTGCCGGAACTACGGTATAAATCGGTTTTGTTGCATTCCCTGGGTTGTCCATTCCTATCATTATTGGAAATAGTTGGTTACGTGAGCATCAAAGGACAATGACGCGGCAATTGCAATTCCACGAAGAAGATAATATATCTCCATATTGTTTCAAAGAACCTCATTACTATAACACTTATTTACATTCATAACCGATAAGATTTGCAAGAATCCATCAAACGCTGAGGGTCTAAAAAAGAAAGAAGTTGCGATGAAGATCCTACAAGCATCGAACCAGCTACCCACGCAGCAAGAAGAAGATGGTTTCAACAAGACGGAGCGTTAGAATTCGCACCAAACTAAGTCGGTAATTTAACACGAAAATCAGGGTCAGTGATTTAAAAAAAACGCATTTGCGTTGAGGGAGTGTGGTAAACATTAAAAAAAACCTTTGTATCCCCAACCGAGATTCGAACTCCGATCTCCCTTTCACCGGTATTCAGTCTATCATGACTGTGATGCGTTTATACCAATGTTCCGCAAATGGTATGCCGTGGTACACCCAGCGGTGAATTAGGTGTACGTACGGTCACAACCAAGAGCGCCTCGTTTCGCTGTCAATAAGAACAAGAATGATGTTTGTATTAGCCGTGCGTCCGTAATCCTCATTTCTGACCAAATAGAGAGCTTTCCACGAATTTAGAGTTATGGATTACTAAAAATTACTCATGATTCCATCGAAATGCTACCAAATGTTAAAGAAACGGGCACAGAACAAAAATCTTAAGTTTTTCTTTATCTTGGAACACTCGAAGATAATTCAGGAAAAAAATAATCTATACTCTCATAAATCTGATTAAGCATCATTCGAATGGATGCGTAATCCATATTCTGCTTAGGTTTCAACTACGCATTTATCAATCAAATAGTAAGAGGAATTTATGGAAATGAAGACTGATCGGTGTTTGAAATTAAAATTGGCTGACAATGAACCGAGCTAGCACGTCGTATTGGTCTCACTTTCTCCTCGCAAGAGTGAGGTAGAAATCATGTTATGGCGTGTTGAGCGAGCGCCGACTTCGGGCAGAGGCCGTGGCGCGTACCCAAAACAAAACAGTGTGCTGCAACGTTATTTTAGGGCTTGTTAGGTGGACCATGTATTTTTTTTATTTAAAACTGCGTCTTACCGCCCTTTCAGGTTATAAACTTAAATACTAATTACGCTAATGGATTAGGAATGGGGAAGGTTGAATATGGAGGAAGTGAGCCCGTATTTTCGTGGAGGAAGAGTGGAAACCTATTTAGGAAAACCACCCCCAGTTCACCCGAGTGAGATTCAAACCTCGACCTCCCCATCCTCGGCAGTTTATATCAATACGAAACTAGCGCGTTAACCAGTAGCGTGTCGTGGAGTGTTGCAAGGGAAACCTACCTCGTTAAAACTGTACCTATGATATGTTAACGCCCACTGGGGCCCTATTTGACCAATCATACGTATATGCTCTGCTCTGCATGACTCACACGATGACCAATGAGTTTTTTACTGAGCGGTATGAACAATTTACAGGTAAAGTTTAAACTAATGCTGCTTACCCTGGCAACACTTCATGACACGCTACTGGCGTTAGCCAACTACGCCATCGAAGTGTGTTACTGTGTACTTGGAGAGTTTAAAGAATACTGCGTTAGACCATGTCGACCACCGATGCTGATAGAGCAAATTATATGATCACCCGACGAATGGATGACGACATTGAAAGAAGATATAAAGGGAAATGTACCCACATTTGCTTGTGTAATTCCAATCGAATTTATAAATATCTAGTGTGGCACCGATGTAATCTGATCCAGAAAAAAAATATATATATATTCATCGCCAATCTCAATATATGGTGTGACTTCTCTTAAAAAGGTAGATAAAATAAGTTTGTATTTTTGTTTGCAAGCGTTTAAAACTCGTTTCATTAGAAGGTCCAAATTTCAAGAAATTGTTAATAATAAAAAAAATAACATTAAGATTATATAGTAAATCACAGTACTAAAATAAAGAAAATTATATAATAATTCTTTAGACATACTGTAGACCCTAACCTTTATTTTTATTTTTACTAGAAATATGGAACCTTTTATCTGCAGCAATGGTATTTAGTGCTGTGGTGACTTCGCTTTCTAACTGATGACAAAATCGTGTCCACGATCTCTCGGTGGTTTGTTCCTTTTCACAAGTGAAAACAACTGTTCACGCACTTATATGCTGCCAATCAAAGAACATTATTTGATGAGCAAATTGAACCATTTTTTAAAATCGATTTTTGCTATGTACAAACAGGCCCCCCCTCACATGGCAAATAAATTACTTTGGCTTGTCATATCTATTTTGTGATAATATTAGGTTTCAATATTTTTGGATTTTTTTTAGTAAAATTGATCCCTAACTAATCTGGAAATTCCCTAATCGAAGGGCGCTGGTAGCCTGGTATGAGGTGGAGGCTGACAGTCGGTGCTTAGGAATTGACGCAACCTTTGTTTTTGGCAAACCTGAAATACTACATATCTGCAGACGGTACCGTTGGCTTTTGACAGAAAAATGAGCATTACTTTTTTATTGACAATAATTTCTGAGGTGAAATAATACAGTTATTAATATTGAAGATTTAACTAAATGTGACGTGAGAGAAGCGCAAAAATATTTTTAATAATAAAAATCCTTTTTACTATATTAATACTATTACTATTTTAGGTGTGACGGCGTACCACATAAAATGCAATCACACTGAAATAGTTTATAATTATTTTATGTCCAGTATTATTATTTTATTAGTTATTAATTTACAGTACTATAATCCACTCAGTTTATAATAGACTGTATTACACTGAACTAGTTTATAATGATTAAATGAACAGTATTATTATTTTATTAGCTATTAATTTACAGTACTATAATACACTCAGTTTATAATAATTAATATGTTAATAACAAAATTCATGGTACTCACCATAATTGCTAAATCTTTGCAAAAAAAAAGTTTTTCTCTAAATAAAACAATCCATGTAAGCCTCATAATCACTCATTGGGGAACTAGCTTCTAAGGGCCCCAAGTTCTGCTTGGTACAGGTCCCCAAAAGTGTTAATCCTGGCCTGTGTACAAAGTAAAGATTTGACATACCAACCTCACCTGTTGGATTTCCCCAAATAAAGGCCAATGTCATAATCTGAAATTGGGTATTTCTAAAGCTTTATTAAAAGAAGTAACTGACTGCATTGTATGTTGGTTCAACATATAAGGCCCGCGGTCCTCAAGTTTTACTTGCCTGGCTGGCTCTTGCAGCTACTTTCAACGGTGTCAACGGGGGTTGGGTTCTTGAGTGAGTCCTGAGAGAGACGGAGAGGAAAGATGAGTCAACGTCGAGGGCAGGGCAAGAATGAATGAACGATGAAACAACTACGTAAACCAGTGTGTTCCAACTTGCGGTCCATGGGCCAAATGTGGCCCTCACAGTGTTCTGGAGGAGAATAAAGGGGAACCCCTGGGTGGTGAAATGTGAAATAACTAATGATTCAAATATATTTTTTTAAAAGGTCATGATTTCATTTTGTTGTGCCTTTACTTGATTAAGAACTATATGTATAATTATATATTTATAATACTAAGTTGATTTGTGAAAGTGTTTGTGCGTGTATATATTTCAGCATTTTTAAAAGGGTGATAAACTTTTCCTGGCAATAAAATTTGAATGATTCTACCAATCAAAAGTAGAATTTATATATAGGCCTATATTAGGTTAGTGGGATTACTAAATATATCTTCAGCCCGCGGTGCAAACTGATAATCAGATTTGACCCTAGCGGTGAAAAACGTTGGACCACCCTGATGTATACAATGAGATCGAGTCATGGATTAAGGAGAAAGGAGGACTCACCTATAAGTATTATATTTTGTAATCATTTGTGTGCCTATGATGTCATGGTAAGTTTACAGGTTGAACGATATAAAGTAATTAATCATTTGCTATGTGTTTTAGTGAAAAGCCAATTTTATTAACATCATTTAGACTAGTGGGGGCATTTGTGAGTGATATATTTCATAGCCGCAATATATATATATATTTCATAGCCGCAATATATATATATATATATATGTATATATTTTAGACTCACGTATAATTACTCGTTCGGGCTATACACTTATGTACTAATTACGCTATTTGTTTTAAGGATTATAAAGGTTATATTTAAAGAAAGTGTAGCCGCATTTTCTTGGAGGAAGCGTGTAAATCATTTTGGAAAACCACCCGACCGAGATTCGGACCTCAATTTACCCGTCATCAGCAGTCTAGTCTACTGCGAGAGTAGCGCGTTAGATAATGTGGCCACCCAGGCGGGCTCCCAAATATATATTTTATAAGTTGTAGAGTAGCATATTATTGTTTTGTAAGAATCGAGCGTGTAGCATAATTTAAACACAGGCACCACAAATATTCATATTTGTTTATGAGACAGCGTATCCCGAACCAGTACGCGGCGCTAAAAAAAAAAATAGTCAAGTGTCGAGAGGCAAGCATTAATAAGATTATCGCCGTTTTGAGAGAACTCATTAAGGTGGAGTGCTAGTGAGCGTGCGCTTAGGGCAGTATTTCTGCAGTTTTTATAGCACAAACATCTTTTGGCCAAAATAAATCAAATATTTCTTCTATAGAATCATAGCGTTTTGTTTTCTGCACATGTTAATCTCAACAGTTGTTGAATATCTGTCATGACCATGGCGGCATTTGGTGATAAACTTTTCTCTTTATTTAAAAAGTTTGTCACCAAATGCCGCCATGCTCATGACAGATATTCAACAACTGTTGAGATTAACATGTGCAGAAAACAAAACTCTATGATTCTATAGAAGAAATATTTGATTTATTTTGGCCAAAAGATGTTTGTGCTATAAAAACTGCAAAATTAATGCACTAAACTCGCTCTCACTAGCACTCCACCTTAAGATAGCTGACTTTCAACAGTTATGCGATTGATGGAGATAATAGGGTGTTTTTAGGACGTCTGAATTGGGCAGTAGGTTTGACATATTGATAGGGTGCAGTAGCAAGGAATTAATTTTCCCGAAGGTAGTTGAAGTTTGTAAAGCAAAGCTCTGACTATAGATGGACATCAAATAAAAAAAACATCGCTATTCACATCGATACTGTAATATTGATGGGGAAAAAACAGTCTGCAAAACATCGATGTATTATAATAAAAACAGGGGATCTTAAAAATCAATTAAATAACCGTATAGCCTAAATGGCTGAAATGAATCTTTTTTGGAACCACGTATTCTTTACTTCCCGTTCAGGCTATGCGCACATGTACACAATTATTCTAGTGTTATAGGCACGAGTAAGGTTGAATTTAGAGGAAGTATTCCCACATTAGCACGGGAGTAAAGTGAAAACCCATTTAAGAAAAAAACACCTTCAGTACAGCCGACTGGGACTGAAACCTGATCTACCAGTCGAGAAGATTGAAATAATGGTAGAGAGGAAGATAAATACTCAGAAAAGTGAAAGAATTAGAACAAGTGATAAGATGGGAAAATTGAAATAATGAAACAGAGTAATATAAGTAGTGAGAAAAAATAAGAACATTTATATACCTAGTAAAATCTATTGCGAAAATTACACCTTAGGCCACGTGGCCACCAAAGTGGCTGCATTTTGAGTAAATAAATCTAAAAATCAAAATCACATCAAACATATGGTATTTTTAAATACCGTACACACCATAAAATTTATTTAAAAAAATTAATAAATGGAATTACAATAGTTCATAGTTTCCATTTCAAAAACTAGAACCTGTGAATGTGTGGAATGACAGGCCTCCACCGTGGTTCGGATCCCACGTTTAACTGTAGGTCCTCCATTTCATCTCACAATCACCCTACCATTACACATTAGCGTAAGTGCGTATAACCCGAATGGGTAGTAATACGTGGTGCTAATAATAATAGTAATAATAATAACTAGAACAATTAAAAACTGTTGTAAACTGATTATGTCTATTAATAATATGATTATGTACACAGTGGTGCGCCCAAAAATCTATTTTAGGGAAGGGGGTGGAGTGGGGTAAGGTGGTGTGGATACAATTAGATACAATTGAGGCAGTAACCAGCATTAAATTTTGAGGTCGGTGGGATTAATGGAGCTACGCACATAGTCACAAGAGTCCAAGAAAATAAATGATACCAAACGCTTCTAGAGCTATTTATGTTAGAGAAGTTTTTTAAATATAATTACGACCAGTTGGCCTCGGTTGTCTTGGGGTAAAGTGCTTGCCTCAGGACCCGATGATCGTGGGATAAAACCCAACCTAGGTCAATGGATTTTTATCAAGCAATAAAAAGCCGCAGCACGACTTATTTCGTAGGGGAAGTTGAGCTGTCGGTCTCGTGTCGAATGTGGCATGTAAAAGAACTCTTGAAGGTATGTAAACATACCTTTCCCGGTAGAATTAGTAAGCTCTCGCTTATAAAAATTATCGTGTTCTTACATAATCAGTCAGTTCAGAAAATGCACTTTAAATACATAATATAAATTAAATGAAAATAGCCTACTATATTATTATTTTGGTAAGAAGAACAGTAGAAGTTAGTTCTTAAAGTTACTAAGCTTTTTAATATATTCATACATCAAGTCATGCTATCTGCCGCTGTAGCTTTTGATCGATATTATAAATAACTAGAATAACACAAATAGTAAAGTAAAATGTTATCATTGTTGGCCACCAAGAAATATGTTCCAATGTTCTCTACTATAGTATTATTATTATTATTATTAGCACCACGTCTTACTACCCGTTCGTTTATACGCTGATGTGTAATGGTAGGGTGATTGTGAAATGAAATGGAGGACCTACAGTTTAACGTGGGATCCAAACCACGGTGGAGGCCTGGCATTCCCCACATTCACAAGTTGTGATTAATATACGTCTTGTTAGAAGTGAAGGAAGGGTTTGGTAATCAGATAAATCTGTGCCGGGACCGAGGATTGAACCCCGGACCCACAACACAGAAGTCTGACATCTTACCCCCTAGACCACCAGGTCACCCACTTTTCTTTACTGTTTTTCCGACTAAAATCAGAGTATACTTCTGTAAACTTCTTTCTTCTAACTTGTAGTAGATAGCTCTAGTAAAAATTCCTCAAATGTTCTAAATGTGTACACTACTCTTTGGTTCATGAATAAAGTCTAAATAAAATGTTCAGCATGTTAATAAAACTAGATTTATTTTGAAATATAGAACTATTTTGAACACTTTTGCTCTTTATAAATTAGTTAATTACAGTTTTTAAATGTGTATAGAATTTTCTGAATTTCAAAAAAACTAAGTAAAAAAGTCCTACTTATAGGTTTCAATACCTGTCAATGTTTGGAAGAGTTTTAATTCATCATCAGTTCCATGCTGAGGTGTGATAGAGTTGCATTACACTCTTAAAGAAATCTACATATAAATTCTTTATTAAAGATACATTCTGAAACTAGCTATTTATTAATAAAAGCTATGACTAAAGGTTGATAACATAATTAAGGGATATTCCTGGATAGGAGGACATATGAGTAAATACAATCTCAAGTCATGGGTGGCCGTGGTATTCCTGGATAGGATGATATATGATCGGATACCGTATCACGTCATGAGTGGTCGCAATATCTTGATTAGGAGGCTGTTTAAGTTAATCTCATGTCAAGGATGGCCAGATATCCCAAACTAAGAGGATGTTTAAGTTAATCTCATCTCATGTCAAAGATGGCTGGGATATCCCAAACTAAGAGGATGTTTAAGTTAATCTCATCTCATGTCAAGGATGGCCGGGATATCCCGAGCTAAGAGGATGTTTATGTTAATCCCATCTCATGTCAAGGATGGCCGGGATATCCCGAGCTAAGATGATGTTTAAGTTAATCTCATCTCATATCAAGGATGGCCGGGATATCCCGAGCTAAGAGGATGTTTAAGTTAATCTCATCTCATGTCAAGGATGGCCGGGATATCCCGAGCTAAGACGATGTTTAAGTTAATCTCATCTCATATCAAGGATGACCGGGATATCCCGAGCTAAGAGGATGTTTAAGTTAATCTCATCTCATGTCAAGGATGGCCGGGATATCCCGAGCTAAGACGATGTTTATGTTAATCTCATCTCATATCAAGGATGGCCGGGATATCCCGAGCTAAGAGGATTTAAGTTGATCCCATCTCATGTCAAGGATCGCCGGGATATCCCGAGCTAATAGGATGTTTAAGTTAATCTCATCTCATGTCAAGGATGGCCGGGATATCACGAGCTAAGAGGATGTTTAAGTTAAGCTCATCTCATGTCAAGGATGGCCGGGATATCCCGAGCTAAAAGGATGTTTAAGTTAATCTCATCTCATGTCAAGGATGGCCGGGATATCCCGAGCTAAGAGGATGTTTAAGTTAATCTCATCTCATGTCTAGCTAATCCCATCTCATTTCAAGGATGGCCGGGATATCCCAAGCTAAGAGGATGTTTGAGCTAATCTCATCTCATGTCAAGGATTGCCGGGATATCCCGAGCTAAGAGGATGTTTAAGTTAATCCCATCTCATTTCAAGGATGGCCGGGATATCCCAAACTAAGAGGATGTTTAAGTTAATCTTATCTCATGTCAAGGATTGCCGGGATATCCCGAGCTAAGAGGATGTTTAAGTTAATCCCATCTCATGTCAAGGATGACCGGAATATCCCGAGCTAAGAGGATGTTTTGAGCTAATCCCATCTCATTTCAAGGATGGCCGGGATATCCCAAGCTAAGAGGATGTTTGAGCTAATCTCATCTCATGTCAAGGATGGCCGGAATATCCCGAGCTAAGAGGATGTTCAATCCTATGGCACTTCAAGGATGGCCGTGACGTCACCAACTTTCATTCCCTGCTTGTCGTGTGCCGCAGAGAAAGTGTGTGTGGCAGGCGGCTTGTCTGTTGGGTATTCCCTGTTAGTAGGCCAGGTGAGGAGAGAGAGGTGGAGTGGGAGACCGGTCCTCTTGCTTGGCTTGTCATGGCATCATTAGTCAAGGAGCGGCAGCTACAAGAACACCGTCCGATCTCGCACTGAACAATCCCGAGTTTTGTTTTTCTTTGTCTAGAGAAGGGGAGTGTGTGATAATGAAGGTAAGGATCTTGTGAACAAACGATCTTGGATACTATTTTGTCAGCATTATAGAAAACTTGACTAATGAGGTACATGCCAGACATACTACATACTTTTCTATGTACTGTATTCATTATTCATTGTTCAGTGTGTAACAAACAATATCTATCCTGTGCTTGGATTAATCAGTTAGTATTGCTGTGCTTATCTTATTAATTCAGAGCTCCCTTCATACAAAGCCTGTGTTAGACGGTTAATGTTCCCTTCATATCAAGCTTGTGTTAGTCGGTTAATGTTCCCTTCATACAAAGCCTGTGTTAGACGGTTAATGTTCCCTTCATACAAAGCCTGTGTTAGTCGGTTAATGTTCCCTTCATACAAAGCCTGTGTTAGACGGTTAATGTTCCCTTCATATCAAGACTGTGTTTGTTAGTCGGAAGACTTCTGTGCTGGCGGCCGGGGTTCAATCCTCGGTACCGGCACAGATTTATCTGATTACCAAACCCTTCCTTCACCTCTGACAAGACGTGTATTAATCACAACTTGTGAATGTGGGGAATGCCAGGCCTCCACCGTGGTTCGGATCCCACGTTAAACTGTAGGTCCTTCATTTCATCTCACAATCACCCTTCCATTACACATTAGCTTAAGTGCGTATAACCCGAACGGGTAGTAAGACGCAGTGCTAATAATAATAATAATAATAATAATTAGTCGGTTAATGTTCCCTTCATATCAAGCCTATGTTTGTTAGTCGGTCAATGTTCCCTTCATTTCAAGCCAGTGTTAGTCGGTTAATGTTCCCTTAATATCAAGCCAGTGTTAGTCGGTTAATGTTCCCTTCATATCAAGCCTGTGTTTGTTAGTCGGTCAATGTTCCCTTAATATCAAGCCAGTGTTAGTCGGTTAATGTTCCCTTCATATCAAGCCTGTGTTAGTCGGTCAATGTTCCCTTCATGTCAAGCCTGTGTTTGTTAGTCGGTCAATGTTCCCTTCATATCAAGCCAGTGTTTGTTAGTCGGTCAATGTTCCCTTCATATCAAGCCTGTGTTAGTCGGTTAATGTTCCCTTAATATCAAGCCTGTGTTAGTCGGTCAATGTTCCCTTCATATCAAGCCAGTGTTTGTTAGTCGGTCAATGTTCCCTTCATATCAAGCCAGTGTTAGTCGGTTAATGTTCCCTTAATATCAAGCCAGTGTTAGTCGGTTAATGTTCCCTTCATATCAAGCCTGTGTTTGTTAGTCGGTTAATGTTCCCTTCATACCAAGCCTGTGTTAGTCGGTCAATGTTCCCTTCATATCAAGCCTGTGTTTGTTAGTTGGTCAATGTTCCCTTCATACCAAGCCAGTGTTAGTCGGTTAATGTTCCCTTCACACCAAGCCTGTGTTAGTCGGTCAATGTTCCCTTCATATCAAGACTGTGTTTGTTAGTCGGTTAATGTTCCCTTCATACCAAGCCTGTGTTAGTCGGTTAATGTTCCCTTCATACCAATACTGTGTTAGTCGGTTAATCTTCCCTTCATACCAAGCCTGTGCTAATCGGTTAATGTTCCTTTCATACCAAGCCTGCGTTAGTTGGTCATTGTTCACTTCATTCTGTGTTCGCATTAATCAGTCGGTGTTTTCTTCATCATTGGCTTGCATTAGCCATTAGCTGTATACCTTCTGGTATTGCTTAAATTGGAAATAAGGGTGCATTTTAATAATCCGACTTAGTATACCTCAATTGCGGCGTTATACTAAATACAAGACGATACCTACCTAGATTCGAATGGAGTCGGTATCGCTTATGATACTGGCCCGTTCCAATCTATTTTAGGTAGTAGGTGTCGTATTGTATTTACTATAGCGCTGCTCTTGAGGCGTACTAAGCCTGACCATGAAACTGTCCCTAACCTTTTTCAAGGTCATGTGAACCATGATGATGTGGTAACTCGTCAATCCAGCTAGTGGAAGGCTAGGATTCTAATCTCAATATAGGGGTTTAGTCCCAAATATAGCAATGCCATTTGTGAGATTGGTGGAAGAGGGTATGCAAACAAAATTAGAACAAACACATTTTTGCTCACGTCTTGTATTTCATTAACGTTTAAATTGACATATATCGTAACTATAATTTAATTTAGTTTTAATGTAACGTTCACTTGCCTTGGTGGCCGCATGGTTTAATGCATTACTCTCATGTTAGACTAGCTTGCTCATTTAAAGACAAACGAGTCTAATTTCCAGAAAACCCTCAAAACCGGTTCCCCTAAACCACTGCCATTACATCATATAGGTATGCAACAACTTGTTTAAAATAAAATGATCTCGGCGAGTTGATTGTTGTCGGAATAATACCTTCAACAGAACAATGAAGGTGTTTGTGTAAACGATTCTTATTACTGCTGAAGGTCATTAGAAAGTCTCAGTTCACTCACTACCTATAATCATGTGTGTTAATACCAATGTAGCTATATGATTTGTTGTCATTCATATGATCCTTATGGTTTCGGCCCTGTAAACTTGACCAGGAGTGGCGGAACTTTACTTGTGTAGGAGCAGGGAGGAGAAGGGGAAAGCAAAAAATATATATTTTGTTTTCAGGGATTTACCTTCCACCCCAATCCTCCCTGATAAATGTTTGAGAATTGGATGTCCCTAAAAGCTATTATGGAGAGGTCTTTTTCCCCAATTTTTTAAAAATTATATTATTTTGGAATAGTCTTGCCATTTAAAAAAAAAAGGTTCTTCTAAAAGCTATTTGAATTGGTCTTCTCCATATATTAAAAAATAAAATTGTATGTTTTTAGAGGCCATTTCCAGGCCTCCACCGTGGTTCGGATTCCACGTTAAACTGTAGGTCCTTCATTTCATCTCACAATCACCCTACATTACACATTAGCGTAAGTGCGTACGTATAACCCGAACGGGTAGTAAGACGCGGTGCTAATAATAATAATTTAGAGGCCATTTTAAATCATCCTCATCTGAACATTTTTGAAAATTTGATGCTACTATAAGCTATTTGGAGCTGTCATTATAGTTTTTTTTTAATAATATGAATCTAGAAGTGGCCCTCTCCTAGCAAATCTGAAATATTGAATGGTTGAAGACCATCTTCCAGCTTAATATTTGATGTTATTAGAAGATTTGAAATATATCTAGGGGAGGACAAATTTATTTCTAGAGGGCACCACCTCAGAGCTCGACCACCATTCATCCATTTATTGGTGGAAAACAATACAGCATTGTCTAGTCGTGTTTGTCACCTCATCTCACTACCCGTTCAGTTTAAGGCCTACGCATTTTAAATAATAAAGCTAATATGTTAGGGATGAAAAGGTATATATTTGGTGGAAGTGTATGCTCATTTGTGAGGGTTAAGAGTTGAAAACCACTTAACAAAGATCACTTTAGTACACCTGATTCAGTATCGAACCTCGATTTCCCTGCTATCGATAGTCCAGTCTGTTACGAGAGGGATGCCTTAGATAAGCCATTCATTCACGTAAGAGGGTGTCAGTTTTGTGGCCTTTGTATTTGTTTATACAGAGCTACACCCAATTAAAGATAGTCCCACACTACCTGAATTAAAGAGGTCATCCCTCCAAAATGCTTGGCATTGTCTTCCATGCTGGCAGATAAAATGCGTCCTTCTGAACTCAGTACCATAGAGATCCATTAAGAGCCCAGGGCATAGACAAGTAAGAAACAGACTCTCAACCTTACAGGGGTTTTATTGCGCTCCTCTTGCCAGCCTGAGTCCTTCAACACTGGGCTTCGCTAGTGTCACTGCTGGGTGAATATAGGACTAACCGCAGCGATCCTAGTGTTGAAGGACTCAAGCTGCCAAAAGGAGCGCAACCATTTTAACCTGGAGGTTGAGTGTGTGGGTATATTATTTGTCTGTGACCCAGGGGTAAATAATTTTGTCGGGCCACCTTTTCATTAGGATCTAACACAGAACGCAACTTTTCAGACCCCTCACAATCCTAAAAAAAAAGGAACCTCAAAGACTGTGCGCTTTATGTTGTTATGTAGCTAACAAAACTAGTAAATAATCTTTAAAACCATTTTAAGAAAATTATTCCAAAATTTTCTCCCAAGACAACTTAGCTACCATCCAATTATGCTCGATAATTTTTCAGAAATTAAACGAACATACTTATTTGCAACACATATTTTAGATTAAAAAGTGGTAGAAAATAACTTTAGATAGAAGGCTTTCCTTTTGGTTCCTTTGAATGTATCATGTATGTTTTATTTCTCAGTTTCCCTTTTTTAAATTTAACAACTTAATTAAGACTCAACAACTTAGATATCTAAAAATCGCTTTTCGAGCTTTTCTATCTGCGAACATTTGAATGATGGAGTCAAAATTTAATGCCCGTGCAAGTCTTGATTCAATGGATAGTGTTCCCAGATCAGTTAGTTATTGTTGACCCATTGTTGATCTCAAACAGTTATTTATTCTGCTCAGCACACTAAAAGATTGTTCTGCTTGAGAAACCGAAATTGTGAGTGTGTAGAATGCGCGCAAAGCAACGCATACATTCGGAAATAAATGTGCAATATTGAGTTATATTATTTTGTTGAGCAGCTTTAGGGACAGAGTAGATCTAGAAATGTGTGTCTTGTGTATCACTTTAAGATACTTGACTTCTTCCGTTAGGTCACAAACATTTCAATAGACTCAACGGCGTAACCTTTAATCTTATTTATGGCTCATCCACTTCAAGGCCATAGCCAGCCAATAATTTCAGGGGGATTCGGTGGGCACGTCCCCCAATTTCTGGAAACTAGAATAAATTCTAAATGATAAATAGTTCTAGACGCTTTCTGAAAGGGTTTTTTTTCATGGTAAAAATAACCCTCTAGCTGTCGAAGGCTTGGAAAATTTCTAAATATTTAACACCTATAGAAGCTCTCTGAAGTGCTTTTTTTTATGGTAACACAGCCCCCTAATTTGTATTTGTATCTTAATTTTGAAATTGTTTGAACTATAAATAAAGCCATATATATTTTGTTCATAAAATTTTGCGGAGGGTCTGCGACCTTGTTCCACTTAAGTTTAAATAGTGAAAATTAGTGTTCTTAATTTAATTTAATTTAATTTAAATATTATATTGCACTTTCCTTCCTTTCGCCAAAACGTTTATATTTTCGTTCAAATGAGAAGATAAAGTCTTGAAGCCGAGCTGCCACCCCTCATTTGCACTCTCTGGGAGGGGTGGGGGGTGCGGGGCTGCTTCTGGTAAGAGACGCAGAGACAGGCTAGCTCCAAGATCATGTTTTTATGAAATACCCAAGACTGGGTGTGTCTTGAATGAGCGATCGTTGAACTGATTGCTTGTAGTTTATGTACAAGAGAAATGTTAAGCGACAAGGTGTATGTTTGTGGGTTGTTTTTTGGGAAGGGGGGGGGGCGGGGGGTTAGATTGTTGAGTTAATGATTGCTTGTTGTCTGTGTACAAGGTGTGTCTTTTAGAGAGGAATGTTGATCTAATGATTACTTGTTGTCTATGTAGAAAGTGTATATTTTAGAGAGGAATGTTGATCTAATGATTAATTGTTGTCTATGTAGAAAGTGTACCATTTAGAGAGGAATGTTGAGCTAATGATTACTTGTTGTCTATGTAGAAAGTGTATATTTTAGAGAGGAATGTTGATCTAATGATTACTTGTTGTCTATGTAGAAAGTGTACCTTTTAGAGAGGAATGTTGATCTAATGATTACTTGTTGTCTATGTAGAAAGTGTATATTTTAGGGGGATTGTTGATCTAATGATTACTTGTTGTCTATGTAGAAAGTGTATATTTTAGAGAGGAATGTTGAGCTAATGATTACTTGTTGTCTATGTAGAAAGTGTATATTTTAGAGAGGAATTTTGATCTAATGATTACTTGTTGTCTATGTAGAAAGTGTATATTTTAGGGGGGATTGTTGAGCAAATTATTACTTGTTGTCTATGTAGAAAGTGCATATTTTAGGGGGGGATTGTTGAGCTAGTGATTGCTTGTTGACTTGTACAAGGTGTATCTTATTGTAGAGGTCATTGATCTAATGTTTACTTGATGACTTGTAGGGTGTATCTTATTGGAGGGCGTGTTGAACTAATGGCTATTGTTTGCTTGTCTCTAGAGAATGTTACTATTACTCCTGATGCTGGTGGCACTCAGTCATCAGCAGTGTCTCACTCAGGATGACACAAAGCTCCAAACAGATCCCAAAGCTCGTCTTACCTTGTATGCGGGCCAGCAGGAGTTCAGTCTCGATATGCTGAGGGTCATCAGCAGCATGAACAAGAACACCAACATCTTCTTCTCACCATCCAGCGTATACAGTGCCCTACTGCTTGCTTACTTCGGCGCCGCCAATCAAACTGAGGATTCACTCAAGAAGACGCTACATATCAACGCTGATCAGGTGAGCTTGATTTATCCCCCTGTATCCTGAACCAGGTAGTTTTAACCTCATTACAAGCTCATTCTCAACCAGGGTGTATTGATATAACTCCATCACCCTATGTTTTGAACTAAGGAGTGTTGAGCTAACTTCATGACCCTGTATTCTGAACTAAAGAGTGTTTAGCTAACTTCATCACTCTGTATTCTGAACTAAGGAGTGTTGAGCTAATTTCATCTCTCTGTATTCTGAACTAAGGAGTGTTGAGCTAACTTCATATCCCTGTATATTCAACCTGAGTGTTGAGCTAACTTTATCCCCCTTTATACTCAATCAGGGAGTGTTGAGCTACTTTAATTCTTCTGTATCTCAACCAGGAAGTGTTGCGCTACTTTAATCCCCTTTTATCCTGAACCAGGGAGTATTGATGTACCTTAATTCTCCTTTATCCTGAACCAGGGAGTATTGATGTACCTTAATTCTCCTTTATCCTGAACCAGGGAGGGTTGAGCTACCTTAATCCTTCTGTATCTTGAGCCAGGGAGTGTTAAGCTAACTTCATCACCCTGTATTCTGAACTAAGGAGTGTTGAGCTAACTTCATCACTCTGTATTCTGAACTAAGGAGTGTTGAGCTAATTTCATCTCTCTGTTATTCTGAACTAAGGAGTGTTGAGCTAACTTCATATCCCTGTATATTCAACCTGAGTGTTGAGCTAACTTTATCCCCCTTTATACTCAACCAGGGAATGTTGAGCTACTTTAATCCCTCTGTATCCTGAAACAGGGAGTGTTGAGCTAATTTAATCCCCCTTTATTCTGAACTAGAGAATGTTGAGCTACTTTAAACCCCTTGTATCTTGAACCAGGGAGTGTTAAGCTACTTTAAATCCCTTTTATCTTGAATTAGGAGTGTTGAGCTACTTTAATCCCCTTTTATCTTGAATTAGGAGTGTTGAGCTACTTTAATCCCCTTTTATCTTGAATTAGGAGTGTTGAGCTACTTTAATCCTCTTTTATCTTGAATTAGGAGTGTTGAGCTACTTTAATCCCCTTTTATCTTGAACCAGGGAGTGTTGAGCTACCTTAATCCTCTTTTATCTTGAACCAGGGAGTGTTGGGCTACCTTAATCCTCTTTTATCTTAAACCAGAATGTTTTGAGCTACTTTGATTCTCCTGTATCCTCTGGATAGCTCAGTTGTGAGAGCGGTGTATCTGATCCATTCTAGAATACAGACTCAGGATTTATTTATCATTATCATAATATAAATATCTCTTCTCAGGATAAATTGAGCACGATGCAGGCCTATCGCCTGGAAAGGTTCTTCCAGGCCATGCGCGCAGCCAACGGTTCCGGCAGCTATGAGCTTCGCAGCCCCAGCCGTATTTATTTGAGCAACAACTTACGGCTGCGCGAGTGCATGGAGCAGCTGTTCCATGACGAAGTGGTCCAGATCAACTTCCTTGGTGACCCAGAGAACTCAAGGCTCGCTATTAACGAGTGGGTGGAACAACAAACCAAGCGACTTATCAAGAATCTCATCTCAGAGGGCAAGGTGACCCCATCTACAAGCTTGGTCCTGGTGAGTGATATCAGACATTGGTCATACTAGGAGATTATATCAGACACTGACTGATCAATCCGGCAGGTGATTCTAGGCGCTGATTGATCAGAGTGGCAGGTGATATCAGGCGCTGATTGTTCATACTTGGAGGCAATATGACAGTTACTATCCATACTTAGAAGTGATTTTAGGCATTGACTGACTAATAGCGGGTGTTAGATGGTCTTCGTGAGCAATTTCAGACACACTTCTTTCACAAATATTTTTTAATGTGTAGTTAATGTACGGATTAACATAATGTGTGGTAGTTGTATGTATGACCGACGATGATTATGTTCCTTGAGTCAAGTGAAATGTCTTTGTTGTGTGTAGCTATTGTTGTTTTATTTCCATGATGGAGACTTTGACATTCATATGAAACTATTAATATTTCATGAGTTGGTTTGCCGGGGAAACCTCATAATTTTCTTTATCTGATTAGGGCACTTGGTTGAATGGCAGTTAGGTATTTTTTATGACAGGTAAAAAACCAGGTAGTCATTCTAGGGCACTAATATAACAGCCCAGTTTACCAATCCAACCTATAATGTAGTCTTTTGTATCAGTCCAATTGGCTGATATCATCCTTGTTTAGTACCTCCTAAACAACTCAGTACACATAGTGGTCTGTACTTTATAGCTGACCTTATGGCATGTTAAATGTTATTGTTCATTTCTTAGTATGACAGTTAATGTTTTATAGTGGCTATAAAGATAGGTACCGGTACTCAGTAATGACTCAACATTAGGCTGTATTTCTCTCTCACTGATTGTAGTACTCATTCAAGGTCTCTCTCTCTCTCTCTTAAAAGAGTATTAATTTAATGTATTTCTCTCTGAGAGGAACTACAGTTATGCCTGAATACTTATAGGATGTGTTAATATATGTAGACCAGCAGTCTATAAGTAATACTTGAAATTATACAGCATGTCTCAAATAAAACCTGCCCCAAATGCAGACTCACAGCCAGACGGAATACTTTGTGTTTGGGGCTGATTTTATTTGGGACACCCTGTATGTTTAAGAAGAGCATGAATGCAAGGAGGGGGAGGGGGGTGAGAGTTGAACCTCCCTATCCCCCTACATTGATAACTCCCAAAGTTTTAATATTTATAGCAATATAGTGTTTAAATAAGTCAGTAGGTACACTCCTTTTATCCTGAAATGTGGCAGTCCTTCCTTGACAGATTACACTATGGCCCATATTATAAGCTACATCATAGTGAAATGTGCAAGGTAAGCTTGCTACCATACAGAGCAAATGGAATTTACATCAATTTATCATATTTTGACTATGCAATTGATCTGCAGGGGAAAACACTTTATTGGGTCCCCATGGATTATATATAAAAACTATACTTTTATTGTTGAACCCAAAGATCCCAGACACATGAGTTTTCAACTAAGTTGAACATATTTGTTTCTTTTAGAACATTTTACAAACATTGAAAATGGTACTCTCTGCATGTTTTATGTCATATTTTACAAACAGTCCATTGAAAAAGGTCAGCAAACTTTTAGAAGGGTTTGCTCAGAAAGCCTTAAATATATACAAAAATATTAAATAATAATTTTCTTACCATGCAGGCTGATGCTACCATCTCAAAGTCAAGAAATGGTGGGCAAAGAGAAGGCACTAAAGATTTCCCATCAGATTATTTCTGAGTATGCCCAACAGGCTGTGGAAAACAGATCACAGCTGATATTATTTGTTGAGAACATAGTTAGGCCTATATGTATTAGTTAAGAATTGCCATGCCACAATAAAATTGATTTTGGAAATGTTCTCGCATACTAACTAAGTTATAATGATGGAGTATTTTGTGCACTATTGAGATTCTTTACCAGCTGTGGAGATCAAATCTACAAAAAACATTTAGATATTCATGTGATGTTGATACTGATGGCCAGTTTCATAGTCATACTTAGCCTATGTATGACTCGGTATTAAATACAAGACGACACCTACCTATACTCTAATGGAATGGGAAAGTTTCACACATGAAATTGGCCAAGGAGTCCCATCTACTGAGGGTATGCCTCCCTCACACCCCCACCTTCCACCTGAGAGAGAAAACCTGAAGAATTTAACCTTGTGGGAGGAATTTTAGAGCATCTGAATATTGTCCTGAGCTATTTATATAATTTTCAAGAGCGAATTTTTGAAAAAAAAAATCTGAAAAATTAACAAAAAATAAAATGTAGTTGTAGCTAAACTCATTAAATAGAAACATTAAAGTTTTCATAAGTTTATTGAACATAACAAAATTAAAAGAAAGCTGTTGAAGAGAGAGAGAGTAGGAGGTAGAAATCTACATTCTAAATTTTTTATCACTTTTAACTCGGATATTGATTATTCGAGGTTGTTAGTTGCAAATTGAAGCCAAATCTCAAATTTTATTTTTCCATAAAAATTAGTAAAAAAAAGTAAACACTAAAGAGTGATAAGGGTGGCTAGATAACCCCTTATCGCCTATTTATGTGTGCCCATGAAACTGGCCCATTCTGTTTTGGTCTAGGTTGGAAGCGTGCTAAGTTTGACTATGAAACTTGCCCTAAGTATACCAGTCCAACCATAAAATTAGAACTAATAGAGATGTGAGGGGACGTTAATAAAGAAAACAGGGGGGAGAATACTAATACATTGTGACCTTTTGACTTCCTAACAAATGCTATTTCAGATGTGAGTAGAACTGAGCTAATGCAGTACATTTAGGTTAAAAATAATTTACTTGGAGAAGACGTTCTTGAATTTTCTCCAGTTACGGATTGAAATCCACAACTTAGATTCATCCTAGTAATAAAGACTTAGAACCTAGACTTTAGGTTAAGTCATGGGTATGATGGCTAAGAGATAGATATCCATTCATTGAACTTAGTTTAAGCCTGGAATGTTACACTGGTTATAAATTATATAGGAATAGTAAACATAAGTTGGTTTATAGTTCAGAATTTCACCCAGTGCACTGATATCTTACATATAAAAATAAATTAATACATGCCTGACAACAAACTTTCAACCCTTATCACCATGTTTAAAATTATATGGGTGCATAAACATGATTTAATTACTAGGTTCTAAGAATTGTGTAATTCTATCATGTATGCATTAAAGAGTTGAAGAGAGCACTTAGTCAAGAAACTGTTCTCACAAAGCATTAACTTTTAGATGCAGTTTTTAAAGGATGATTCGTCACAACATTGAACACTGCAGCACTGTCACAATGCCTCTATGCAAATAGCTCCAAAGAGTTGACTACGACCTAATGGCTGTCTGTGAACATGTACACCTTGTGGTTGATGTCCTTCATGTTATGGCGATCAAAACCGATGAGGAATTTTTTTTTGGGATCTGTACACACACTGAGGAAATTATGAGTAAAGTTGGGGAATAAATGCAAAGTCCTCTTGTTTATAAACAGTGCAATCATGACAATGTGGTAGAATCTCATCATCTTAAGATGTTTACAGCCTGTGGCCAGGTCCCAGGTCATTTCAGTAGAATTTCAATCTCATCCTCCTCTTTCCTTCCACTATTCTTATTCCTTCATTGGATTTTCCTCTCACTCACACACTTGCTGTTATCTGCTCCTATTATCTCTTTCTTGTCCTCTCTTGCGGTCTTTTTCCTACATACTTCATCTCGATAATTCTCTTTAGTATTCTCTCCTATCCATCCTTATTACATGAACATACCATCTCAGCCTTGCTTCCTCTACTCTCTGATGTACTTCCTGTACCCCCAATCTGGCTCGGTCAGTTTAATTCCTCATCTTCTACTCCTCGTGTTCCTCACAAACTTCTCTCCCATGGCCTCCACTTTCCTAGTTTCCCTTACATTCATTGTCCATATTTCTAATGCATATGTGACTAAGGGTACAAAGTATGCCCTATACAGCACTTTCTTGCACTTTAAGGGCACTGCTTCTTAACTGCAGGTATTTTACACACTTATAGAAAGACTCCCCCTACTACCCTATACTTATTAGATCATCTCTACTCCCACTATTCACCTTAATCATGTTTCCGAGATATTATACACGTCTATGTACCTTTCTCAGCTCTACTCCAGCTAATTTTATAACTTTACTTGGCCTTATCCTCTTCCTTGTCATTACCATCATTTCATTTTTCACCATGTTAAATTTCATTTCATAATCTTTCACTTCCGTATTTTATTTTTGTATCTGTTCCTGTACTTCCTCTTCCGTCTCCCCCCATACCATCAAAGTCATAAGAAAACATCGTGGCCTTCATTCTTTCCTCCTCGAGTTTCCTTGATACTTCATGCATGACCATTTACATTGCCATTATAAAAAGTAGTAGTAAGAGCGCATTCCCTTTCTTAACTATATTTTTTTTTCACAATTTACCCCTTTTCCGTCTTAACGCAACTCATTTTCTCCCCATACATACTCTTTACTCTCATTTCAACTCCTCTTTACTCTCCAAGTCTTATTCGTTGCTTTCCAGGATTTATATATATATCCACACCATTATATACCTTTTCCACATCCATATATACCATTACAAGTCCTTCCCAAATTCATACCTATTCTATTATGTATCAATTCTCATGCTTGTATAGGCGTAATTTTCATTGACCAAAACAACGTGACTGTGTTAGTGTGCAACTCTCTGGCGCTTGCATTTGTGAGCTAGTGAGACACTCGTGTGACTTTAGCAGTGCGTTGAATAATGTATATGTTACTGTGAAAGTCCGAAGACCAGTAAATCTTAGAAATTACTGGCTTACCCTAGTATTTACCAATATATGATGGTTAAAGTTCGAAATATCTTAGAAAATGTTTACATCTTGAGTTTGAACCATTTCTAGAGTCAGGCGAAAGAGAGGATCCCCAGTTTTAGCTTTGACCAGGCACTTAAAAGTAGCCCAATAACTTAACAAACTAAACTAACCCAAACAAGCCTTATCCAACCTGACCTAAAGGTTGGGTTAGTCTTGGTTAGGTTAGGTTAAGCAAGGTTTTTAGTTTATTTTTGAGTGCTGGTCAAAGATAGAATTGGTGATCCTCTCTCCCACTTCTCTCTAGAGATAGTTAAAACTCAAAATGTAAACATTTTCTCAAATATTTTGGACTTTTACTTTCAGATATTGGTAAATACTAGGATACACTGGTAAATTCTAAGATTTACCAGTCTTCGGACTTTTACAGTAACATATACATAAAAGTGTAACTATTATGTGTTCTATTCAATCATATAAAACTTGAAAAAATACTTTATTTCCATCACCTGTCATGTAGGAGAGGTAATGTGATTGGTTGGTTTAAAGGTGAGGGCTCAAAGACATTTTTGTCTTAGTGCAATTCTTTTGTTGGTAGGTGAATGCCGCGTACTTCAAGGGACTGTGGCAATCACAATTTCTTGCTCAACATACAAGAAAGGAAGTATTTTTTATCTCAGCATCTGAGCAGACACTGGTACCCATGATGAAGCAGAAGGGTACTTTCAATCACAGTGAGTAGAAATGGTTACTTGCATCAGACTTTAAGTAGACTGGATTTCCGAGGAAATGGAGCTCAATGTTTGAATCTTAGGGATTGATTTTACAAATTCGATGGATGATGTTCTTTTACCCTCCTCTCCATAAGATAATGCAGGGAAGTGAATACAATCTTAAACAAACTCCTTTAAAAATAGAATTTTTTTAAATGAAATTGGCATTTTAAAATAATGAAGTATTTCTATGGTAAGGCTTTAATGATATGCTATTTGTAGATAATTTGTATTTTCTGAAACTATTTAGTATTTGAGTGTTTTGTTTGGTTAAATATTTGTTGTATTATATTGTGTCACTAAACAGAGTGAAAGTTTACTTCCCTTGTGTTATCAACACTAGTCCACATTTGTGTTTGAGTGACTTTGAGCCTATGTCTTGGTTTATTTCCCTTATGTTATTAACAAACAGTACTCTCCTGTGTTATAAAAATCAGGAACTCTATGTCCCCACCATGCTATCAACACAAGGGATCCTATGTTTCGATGTGTTATCAACACTAGGAACCATATGCATCCCTGTATTATCAATACCAGGAGCACAAGGTTTCTCTGTATTATCAATACCAGGAGCACAAGGTTTCTCTGTATTATCAATAACAGGAGCACAAGGTTTCTCTGTATTATCAATACCAGGAGCACAAGGTTTCTCTGTATTATCAATACCAGGAGCACAAGGTTTCTCTGTATTATCAATACCAGGAGCACAAGGTTTCTCTGTATTATCAATACCAGGAGCACAAGGTTTCTCTGTATTATCAATACCAGGAGCACAAGGTTTCTCTGTATTATCAATACCAGGAGCACAAGGTTTCTCTGTATTATCAATACCAGGAGCACAAGGTTTCTCTGTATTATCAATACCAGGAGCACAAGGTTTCTCTGTATTATCAATACCAGGAGCACAAGGTTTCTCTGTATTATCAATACCAGGAGCACAAGGTTTCTCTGTATTATCAATACCAGGAGCACAAGGTTTCTCTGTATTATCAATACCAGGAGCACACGGTTTCTCTGTATTATCAACACTAGAGACCCTATGTTTTCCTGCATTATCAACACTAGGGACCCTAAGTATCCCTGTATTATCAACACTAGAAACACCATTTCTACCTGTATTATCAACATTAGGGACCCCATTTCTCTCTGTGCTATCAAGACTAGGAACCCCATTCCTTCCTGTATTATCAACACTAGGAACCCTATGTCTCCATGTATTAACAACACTAGCGACCCTTTGTTATCAACATTAGGAACCTTATGTTTTCCTGTATTATCAACACTAGGAACCATATGTATACTTATATTATCAACATTAGGGGCTCTGTCTTCTTGTATTATCAACACTAGGAACCCTATGTCTCCTTGTATTATCAACATCAGGTACTCTATGTCTACAGTCGTGTCTGAGCGGCTTGGAGCACATGTGCTGGAGTTGCCTTACAAAGGCAAGGATGTGAGCATGTTCCTTTTCCTGCCGCCTTTCGTGAAGAACAATGCTGTTGATTCTCTGATCAAGCAACTGGACCATGAGAGCCTGGCTGAGATAGTCGCTGAGGATGGCTTGTTTGCTCGCCAGGTGGAGATCATGGTGCCCAAGTTCAGTATAGAGCAGGAGCTAGACCTGACTCCGGTAAGTGAATGACTAAGTGGGATTGCTTATTGGCACTCTCTTATATAACTGGGCGATAATAGGAAAATATGAAAATAATCCCTAAAACTAACGACTTCAAACATAACAAAACCTGGGCATGATAGGAAAATAATCTGAAGAGAAATTCCACAAATGGTAGTATTATACTCCAAACACTTCACTGTGAGATTGTACGAAAACAGTTAAGATTTCAAAGAAGCTAATAAGAACATGTTTTGAAGACAATGTTCTCGTCCTATTTTTTTTATAACAAACACTTTGATATAATGAACAATTTATTAGATAATTTACAAAAAAGTGTTTTTGAGCACTATTTTTCCAAACTGGCGTATGTAAAATAATGTTTTAAGAGTGGTTATGTTAGGTGAGGAGTAGAGGGGTTTGGGAACTATTTTCATACCATTGCCAGTTTATGTTAGGTTAGGTTGGTGCTCTCTTTGGCACCCCCTTCAGAGCAGGAGCCTTGGGCATTTGCCAGGTTCTCCCGGCTCTTAAGCTGCCCCTGCTGGTGAGTGAGTTAAGAATATAGCCATAGATGGAGCAGAGTCTTCTGAGTGAGTTCATCATGGTCTAGTAGATGTAGCTATTCTAGTGAGTGAGTTCAGTATAAAGCAGTTGCTAGAAATATGTTATCTTTCAAAATAGTTAGACAAATTGTTAAAATGCAATAACAAAAACTAATTCACAAGTAACATTTACAGTGTTAATGCTATAATGGCATCAATGGTATACATACCAACCAATCCAAGCTGGTCCATTGAAAAGTATCAGTATACAACCTCTTGAATTACTAACCTAATCTTGTCCAAAGAGGAGTATCAGCACCAGGAACTCCTATTCTCACTAATAGACTTGCTGTTTAAATCAGCAAGACTACGTTTGGTGTATTTGCGTAGCATAAATAATTTGTTTGTTTGATCCTAATTTTAACATTTAGTTTTTCTTGGACATTTAATGTATTAAATGGATCTTATAACAAGTAATTGACCTCATTTATCTTTTTTAGATCTAATTTTCAGTAAAAAGACATAAAAAAAATGCAAAATACAGGATGTCAGGTAATTCACTTGTATGGAATGTTAACAAATTTATGTATAAAACAATCTTTGGTAAAAAATGTATTAGGCCCTTATGTTTTGAGAAAAATGACACAAAAGTACTATAAAGTATGTTATTCCCAATTGAAAAGAATGAGGTGATGTGGCAATGCTCTACCTTACATTGCTTTAGGTCGGTGGTAAGATGTAGTAAAGAGTGGAGCTCAGTAGTGTGACAATGGCCATGGAGTACGCACTGAGAGTACTGGGACATGGCAATGGCCATGGTATGGGTGCATCAGCTGGAGCTGCAGTATAGTTATATGACACTCGCTACACCCAAAGACTGCACCCAAGTGTAAATATATTTTGTTGGTTGGAGTTGCGTTGCCGGGAGACAGGTCAAATGTGACAAGTGCAACGCTTGAATACAGGACTACCACACAATGTGCTAACACCAAGATTTGGAAGCTGCTGTACTAACTGTTATCCAATAGCATCACCACGCAGTACACACAACATTGTATGGTATGGATGTGTCATAGTGAGTGATACACCAAGTTCTGCATTATGCTGCAATTCAGCATCTGCTCCCAGCTGATCTTCCTCACCAATTATAGCCCTGCCAATGGTTCATACAACACCACGAGGCAGATCAAGATTTTATCGGTTGCATACTGTGAACAGAGGAACTGTGCTTTTTACACAAGAGCATGACAAACTCACACAATAACCATCTGTGGGCACCTGCTAACCCAAACTCCAATCTAGTTTGTATGTATCAACAGCGATTCAGCATCAATATTTGAGCATGTATTGTTGGAGATTTGCTGCCAGATCAACTGAATTCACATTACTGCCATGTATTCCTTCACATGGTCTTACTTACGCTGCTCAAGGACATCCCACTTTACATGCTACTGAGTATATGGTTTCGGTATGAATATACCCCAGCTCCTTATGGGGCAGTAGTAAGCCAATAGATACATAACTTTTACCTCCACAGGTGGATTGGCAATGGTGGTCTTGGGAAATGGCCACCAAGTTCACACCACTTGATTATTTTATTTAGAGTACCTGAAGCACCACCCGATGACCCTCCATAGTCGCCTGATGACATTGCGGCACAGGTATATTTGGCTGCTATGATAGTTGACATCCCCATGCTACCCTGATGCCATCTGATATGTGAATGTTGTGGGTAAAATGAAGTGTTTTTCAGTACTTTCATGTTGTTTTCCTCCAAACATATTTTTTCTTACTTCTAAACAAGCGAGAACCCCAAGAGCTATCATTGTTGCAGCACTATTAGAGAACAACAGCAACCATCCCTATATCCTACTAGCCTTAGCAATGCAAGGCTACTAGAATCCTTAAGGTTGTAGGAACTGTATAATTATCACACAGGTTTGAGCCCCTGATTATCTAATGGACTTTGTTTTTATAATTTACACCCATTCCAGAATATTTGTTTCTTATTTATTTTAACATGTCTTATCTTTAGATCCCATCGAGGATTTTACTACCATCTTCTATTTACAATTGTTTGCCACTTTCTTCCTTCTCTAACCTATAACTCTTTATCTTTCATTATTACCTACCAGTGTTTTAACCTTTCCTAGTTTTGTATTTTTCTCTAGATTTTTTAATTTTAGTTTTTAAAATTAACTACTTTCTCTAAACTCGAGAGTCTTTGTCAGATAATTGCCACTAATGATTATTTTAATCTGCTTCATTTCTTGCTAATACAGTTTGGTCTGTAAAAAAAGCTCCATGGTGTGAGCCCGCAAGTGAGCTATGCCAACTGAGCGGCTGCCGTCGTCAGTGATGATAGTGCCAACGTTTGTGGATATAGGGTTCCATGTGGTCAGCACAACAAGCCTGAGCTTGACCTAGTTTCTGACCCACTAATTAATACTGCAGTTTAATGTGTTTCATTCCAACTGTAACTTGTTATTATCATTAAAATCATACCAAAAACATAATCGGTGATGGTCGATGGAAAACTGATACCTGTCTGGACCTTCATTTTTCAGAGCACATAAATGGATTTCCTTTTAATCATTTTTCATTATTGAGATTATATTGAACTTTCCCACATCCTCTTCTTTCTTACAAAATCCACCAAATATTGAAATATAGGCTCATGATATGTAAACACGATTTCTGTTTATTGTGTGTTGTTACTATTTACAGTTATCAAACTAAACCAACTTGGTTTTATCTTCTAGCTGTCAATGGTTGTTTTTTTAGTTAAAATCATGAAGATGACCAAGATATATGTTTCTCGTGTTTAGATCCTGGAGCAGATGGGTGTCGGTGACCTGTTCACTGAGACTGCCGACCTTTCTGGCTTTACGGGACAACGAGGGCTCTTGTTTGACGATGCTGTCCACAAGGCTCGAATTGACGTGGATGAGAAGGGCACAGAGGCAGCTGCAGCCACCGCCATGCTCTTCTTCCGCTCCTCACGACCCCTCAACCCTCTTCGATTTGTGTGTAATCACCCCTTCATATATTTGCTCTTCGACAGGGTCTCTCAAACTGTACTTTTCATGGGAATATACAGGAGGCCAAACTAGACTAGCACTATTATTGACTAATACAGTGGGCTAAGCTACACTAGTGCTCTTATAGGTCCATTAAAGTGGGCCAGGTTACACTAGTGCTCTAATAGGTCCAGTACAGGGGACCAGGTTACAACAGTGCTCTTATATGACCAATACAGAGGACCAGGTTACAACAGTGCTCTTATATGACCAATACAGAGGACCTGGCTACACAGGTGCTCTTTTAGGTCAAATACAGAGGGCCAGATTACACTAGTTCTCTAATAGGTCCAATACAGGGGACCAGGTTACACTAGTGCTCTTCTAGGTCTAATACAGAGGGCCAGGATACACTAGTACGCCTATAGACCGAATAAAGAGTGCTAGGTTATTCTAGTGATTTTTTTTATTAGACATACACACCGGTTAGATAAGGTTGTGTTCTTAATGAAGATAATAAAAAAGCCAAACTGAACTAATTGTTTATAGTTTTGTGATAGAATGGATATATAATTTCATAAATATGTGTTTGTATTTGAATGAGGGACACAACAAAGACTATTTCAGTGAACCTAATTTATTCATGAAATCATCGCAGATATCTATGATGCTCACTTAGAGAATAGTTTTGAGTCTAATAACTTCCCTTGTTTAAGTTTTTGTGTTTGTCATCGTTCTTTAATTTATTCCAACAAGTTTTTATCAACCAATAGTAGCATTGAAATTATTTATAACACGGTACTAACAAAAGGAGATGCATTTAAAAGTTTTTGCTATATTTTCTGAAACTGAAATTGTATAAATAACATTGAAAACTAATAGCTACCTACTTATGTACCTTTATGTTTTCATTAAAAAAAATATAACCCATTTCTTATCTATAAAACAGAAAGTTTGTCTGTATTTGTGTGTCTAGAAAAATATAAACCTCTTTGAGATAGATGGATTGCTAAAATTCGAAAATTCGGCTCTCAGATATTAGGTTTTGAGAAATGGCGGGGGCTTTCAAGTTCTTAAACTAATCAAAACAATCATTGTTATATGTGGTAGGGAATTTAAAGAATAGGAAAACCCAACTTATTGATGTGCTGCAAAATCAAAATTGTTTACAGGCAGACATAAATTAAATATAAATGAATAACAAAACCTAAGATGATATAAAAGGGAGTCCATTAGCGTTGTTTTTACATATTAGATGCAAATATAGAGGAAAGCCAGTAACAGAATAATTATAATAGACACCTTTGATGAATCAATTTGGTATATATTTAAGGCACTTTGTGAAACTGTAATGCTAATATATTCAGTATGTTTATGTAACAGTCTATTATTTCAGTCACACTCTTTGTACTGTTTTTGAAAAAGGCACAGAAAAAGTACAAAGAAACATAATAAAAGGAATGAACAAAATAAAGATTTTACCATGGAAAAAGAACACAGTTCATACTTTACATTGCTGTCATTAGACATAGAGGTAATGGCTGCCTCTTGAAGAACAACAAAAATGGATAAAAAGGAGAAAGTGGAAATATGTAAGGAATGGTAGGACACTTAACATATAGAAACATGTAAAAGGAATAATATAAAGAACAAACTTACTTTTTTTGTGTGTAATATACCCTAATGAGCTTAATTTGTTGACAGACCTATAAAACCTAATTATAATTTTTTGATAAATATTTCTGAAACAATAATGTATCACTTTATTTTATTTAACTTATAATCACATGCAAGTAAGTCAATCCAACTGTATTCATTTGTGTGATCCATTTGTGGGTAAGGCAGTGTTTTGTTTCAAAGATTAGATTTATTTAACTTTATTGATTGCCATAATTGGCTCAGGATGGCATATCTTAGTATTGTAAAAGAAGATATTATAAAAAATTATGTCATTCAGATATTTAACATCCAAATATGATGTTGCTAAAGCTTCATCTACTTAGTACTCTGGAAATTATAATACTTTTTCCAACAAATCTCGAAATAAAACAGTTTCACCAAATTCCATAAATAACACAATCATAATTTTCACAGATACATTTTTTGTTCAGTGTTTTTATTTAAAATAAATATAGACTCAATCTATTTAAGTTTTAAAAATCTTCTACTAAATGTAGATAAATGAAAACTCAATATGTTTAAAATATGGACACATTTTTTTTTACCATCACTCAAGCTTTAGTTTTGATTCACATATCAAAGATAAATTTTATGTAGCAACAGTCCTGTTTTTTTTTTTTTTTTGCACCGCGTCTAACTACCCATTTGGGCTATGCGCTTTATGGAGCTTATTATGGAGTATGTAGAGAGGGTTTTAATGATTATGAATAACAGGTCAAACTGCAAATATAGTTTTATAACGCAAACAAAGAAAAAAGTACTTGTAATTTGAAAAATGTCACCCGGACACCAGAATTGAACTCGCCATCCTTGGCTTAGCGTCCCAATCCTCTACCACTGAGGTATTCAGGAATTATTCCATGCTCAGTCATTCTTCACTAATAGTTTAAGGATGTGGTTAATTCAAATGGATTAATTTAATAAAGAGAAAGCAGTATATAACTTGTCTTGCACACCTAAATATCAACAGAGTAGCAGACATATCAGACACAAAACATAATTCTGGGCGGAGTTAATGTTATACTAGGTTTATATAATATGTTTTTTAGGTTGTATGTGCTTTTCTGTTATTCAATGATATTTGTTTGCCTACTATTTAGTATGTTTCCTATATTCTGTGGAGTGTGTGTTTCTGTTATACTATATGTGTCTGTCTACTAGTCTCTGATGTGTGTGTGTTTAAATATTGTTCTGAGATATGTTCGTATATTATCATATTATTATGAGTTTCTACTAGTATGTGATTTGCTTGTCTTCTATTTTATTATGTGTGTGTGTGTTTAAGCTATTCCCTTATGTGAGCGTTTCTGCTATTTGGAGATGTGTGTTAATCTGATATTTTATAATTAGTTTTATGTTTCCACTATTCTTTTTAAATATCCAAACTTTGTCTTCCTTCATGATATTTGAATTAATATATTATTATGTTGATCTTTAAGATCTAGTATAAGATGCACTACTCACATAAACACTGTTAGTATAACTTCACTAACTCAAGACATATTAATAAATGCAGTTATAGGGATAACAGAGGTGACACATATCTCTCTCTACTTGATGGAGATTCATTGGTGTCATTATAAAGACAACAGAGGCTACATAGATCTCTATCTACTTTATGGAGATTCATTGGTGTCATTATAAAGACAACAGAGGCTACATAGATCTCTATCTACTTTATGGAGATTCATTGGTGTCATTAGAGAAACAACAGAGGCTACACACATCTCTCTCTACTTGATGGAGATTCATTGGTGTTATTAGAAAGACAACAGAGGCTACACATATCTCTATACTTGATGGAGATTCATTAGTGTCATTAGAGAGACAACATAGGCTACACATATCGCTATACTTGATGGTGATTTATTAGTATTATTAAAGAAAGAACAGAGGTTACATAAATAGATTCATTGGTGTTATTAGATAGAAAACAGAGGCTACATAGATCTCTCTATTTGATGGTGATTCATTGGTGTCATTAGAGAGACAAAGGCTACATATATCTCCCTATACTTGATGGAGATTCATTAGTGTCGCTATAGAGACAACAGAGGCTACATAGATCTCTCTACTTGATGGAGATTCAATGGCGTTACTCGAGAGAAAACAGAGGTTACACAAATCTCTCTACTTGATGGAGTTTCATTGGTGTCATTAGAGAGACAACAGAGGCTACACAGATCTATATACTTGATGGAGATTCATTAGTGTCATTAGAAAGACAACACTGATCTCTATATCTATAGAGATTCATTGGTGTCACTAAAGAGACAACAGAGGATACACAGATCTCTCTTTACTGGATTGAGATTCTTTAGTAACACTAGAGAGACAGAAGTTATAAATTTCTTTCACTATCTGAATGAGATGACTAAATTTTATCCGCTCATAATTGTCTTCATTCGGACATTATTCAAACAAACAACCTTAATGAAAATCCTACATTGTATCCTCTGGCACTATATCCTCAAAATAATAGCTATATTGTATCCACTAGGAATGGTCTCCATTCTGAAATTTTTCAAACATAGCAACATTAATGAAAATCCCACCACATATCCACAAATGGTGGATTTTAACTCTTAATATGTATGCTATAAAGTACAAAAGACACATCAAAGGCCAACTCCACTTCACTATATGTCTGCTAGAGAGCAAACAAAAAACTTTGTGTTATTAATCCAACAAATGACTAATAGTTGTTAGCTGAAATACCAAACCAAAATGTATTCACAAATGGTGTTCTCTTAACCCACCAAACACATAAGCTAACTGTTTCATTATGTTTTTTAACTTTCATGGGATTCACTTTGATTACCAGACATGCACGCAGTATTATTGTATATTTGGCCTCTACAGATTTTAATGTCAATAGATACATCTTTTAATTATTCAAATACAGGCTAACCTTTTCCAAATACACTGAATTATGTTTCTTGATTTGAAGAAAACAAACAAAAAATCTTTCCTTATCTTCTTGTTTGTCAACACTTCTTAGATCTGATTTGGCAGCTGCATGGTCAAAAGCGTCAGTCTTGTGTTAGACTAGATTGCCTATGACAGGGAGACCTGGGTTCGAATCTGTGTTTGGTGTACTGAGGATTTTTTCAAAATTGTTTGCCACTTTTCCTCCACGAAAATGCGAGTACACTTCCTCTAAATTTAACCTTCCTCATCCTTAAACCATTAGCGTAATTACTACATAAGCGTATATACTGAATGGGTAGTAAGGTGTTGTTCAAAAAAAATTATTTAAGACCCGCTTCGGTGGCTACATGGTCTTGCAGTAGACTAGATTGCTGATGACGGAGAGATCGTGGTTTGATCGTGGTCTGGTTTGATCTCTGTTGGGTGTACAAAGGGTGGTTTTTCCTAAACGATTCCCCACGCTCAACTCCTCCCCCTCCCCCCTACCCCTCCAAACAAATGATAATGCACTTCTTATAAATTCAACCCTCCTCATCACTAGCCCATTAGCTTAGTTAGTACACAATCATATAGCCCGAATGGGTAGTAGGACTTGATGCTAAAAAGAAATTCTTAAGATTAAATTTAATTGATCAATGTGAGTTATATACTTATAATGAAAGTTGAATCTACAATAATTATCGAAAAATACAAAGTTTCTTGAACTCTAAAAACTAAGAATGTCCTAACTTGGCTTCCCACTAAGCCTATAAATTCATCACACACAATGTGTGTGGGTTATAGAATATTTACAAATGACTTTTAAAGAACCTTTAAAATTTCGTGAGATATCAAAACTCTATACAACTTAAGACATTTCCTCTTCAATTCGAAACATGCCTTCTTTGTGCACCTGAAATGCTATTTCCAAACTCGTTAATAATTTCACTGTTGTTATGGTTTGCCTTAAAACTTATCGCCAGTACTTATGTACTTTTTTTAAAATCCAAGGATGGGTCCATACACCCAGTGATTGATACTTTTATTTTAGAACTAACATAGATCTGAAATCATCTTGAGAAGATTCATGCTCTTTTAAACATAGGGTTAGATTTATACAGTCATTAATTAATTCCTGTTACAAATTTTGTTTGTATTTCTAAAAAAAGTTTATATACACGTGATATTAGACTTATTTACGTGTTTCAAAAATTGCAATCAGACTCAACATTTTTTGGCCCCATTTGCAAGGAAAGTTTGATTCAGAAATATTTCTTCAGTAAGATAGAATTCTCAGTGTATTCAACTTGAAGCGTTGTAATAGTGTATCACCTGTATTGCATGGTTAATTGATTAAATAATATTTTATCTTATCAGATAAATTAATTGTCCACATTGCAATATAATTGGGAAAATCACAGTCCGTTGAGCCTTTACCAATTTCTGTTTGTCCTTATATTTCCTCTTCTTTCCTATTTTCCTTTTATACTTTGGTTTCAAATCCTTTCGTACTTTCTGTACCTCATTCTTTTAATCTTTTACTGATTTAAATTTGTCTTTCTGTGTCTTCATCTTCAGTTTAATATATTTTAAAAGCGTCTTTGTCCCCACAGTTCAAGCTATAAGATAATATTATATGGGTCTGACTACTCTTTAATCCAAGTGATCAGACATTGAAGCCAAAAAGCACCAGTATCATAGCATATTTGCACACACGCAAATAAAAAATTGTAGAAATTTTGAACCAAATACTTTTTAATTCTATGGTTTTAGGTAATATGGGAGCAGAGATAATACATGATAGCTTAGAAAAGAACTTTATGATTAACAAACACGTCAACTAAAATAATTATTTGCTAATGATTGTTAACACATTTAAAATGCTAAATATTTGTATTCTCTTTACACAAATTATCCATTAATTATGTACACTGGAGGAGTGTGTGTGTGTGTGGGCGGGGGGTGGGGGTAATTTATACACACGCTGTATTATATCTAAATTTTGGAAATATTATTTAAACTAAAATATACTAGCGCAATGGTTTTCTACTTTTCACACGGTTTGATCCCCACTTTTGTCCCTGGGACCATCAAGACATCTTTATTGCTTCTAAGCATCCAAATACTAGTTTTAATTATTTTATTCACTGCACCCATTACTATCCACATTTAATTGCAGGTAGTTACACTTTAGAGAAAATGAATTTACCCCTATTTGCTTGGAGGGAGAAATGTAAACCATTTAGGAAATATCTTCCCCTGTAAATTCGGCCGAAATTTTAATCTCGATCTCCCCGTCACCGAAAAACCAAACCAAATGAACGTGACGTTAAGCCCACATGCCCATTAATACTTGTTTTAATTACTACAATTTTTCTATATATAATGACCATACGAATTTGAACTAAGAAGTTACTAAAGAGAATTACCCAACCTAGCGGGTATTTGGGATGCTATTGTACTAGCGCCACTGGGCCAAATACTCGGCTGCTACAGTCAGATTTTTTATTTTTAGTCAAGCGTCGTACTACCCGTTCGGGTTATACGCTTATGTATTAATTACGCTAATTGTTTTTGGGGTTAGAAAAGCTATTTTTAGAGTAACTGTACCCAAATTTGAGTGGAGGATTTTTTTTTTAAAGAAAAATCACCCTCAGTACACCCGGCCAAGATTCGAACCTCAATCTCCCTGTCATTGGCAGCCTAGTCTACTGCGAGAGTATCTTGTTAGACCATGCTGCCACTAAAGCGGGTTATGTTAGAGTTGCATACCAAAAAGGAACACAAGTAGTTCTTATAATTTTAACCGCCTATATTTCTATTAATTGTACTTTGCGCCTTCCTATAGTCATTCTAATAAATTACTAAAGTAAGTTTAAAGCCAAAACCTCACCAAGCCCTGTTAACACACATTGACCCCAAATAAGGTTGTGCCCTTGGTTGGAAACTACTGTGTTAAGAGTTGGAGGTCAATAAGGCACCATTATTATTAAACTAATTTACGACATCTGAAGGAATTCGTGTTTGACATCTGTTGGGTAGGCTAATATTTGGAATAATTTGTTTGTATATTAAGACCAGTAAATCATATTATAAGGAAATTTAAAAATGAAGAGGAATATGTATTTTTTTAAACCAGGCGTACAACCGAAAATAAAGCATTGTAATACCCTCACCATTGTAAAAAGGCTAGATGATTGAGTACCTCCCNCCCCCCCAAACTAACATTATACCAAGCAAAATTTTATTTAAAAAATATTTATTGCATAACCAAGCAAAGTTAAAGGCTTTAAAAACCATGAGCAATCAGGTATTATAGTTCATCTTAATCATTTTCTCTTCTCTCCATATTGCTCAAAATCATAAAATGAAAACTTAATACTGTAGAGTCTCGGAAACTTTACCTTATGGGGACTGAGATGGTGTCGAGTTTTACGAATTAACTTGTGTAAGATGCATCTTTACTAAACAAGGATGCATCCCAGTACATTATCGAATATGATAGGTTCAGTTGTATTTTACTGTAGTATTGTACGGTACAGTAACAGTAATATACGTATAGTACAAAATATTATGTGTTAATATAATGGGGTGTACATACATACGTGTAATATACAAAAATGCAGTACAGTACAGTACTGTACATATAATATTGTATTGATTCGAATAACACATTACTGAATTGGAAAACTAACAAACACAACACTTGTAAAAACACCACAGCACAACTGTTCCACTCGAGTTACACAAACAAACTGAGAGGTTATACATTAGAATGACCTTGGATTGTGATGACTGGTGCAAACAACTGTGTGCGTGTCGAGTTACACGGAATGTTGAGTTATCGAGTGTCAAGTTTCCGAGACCACTTGAGTTCAAAATTCTCACAATATTTTAATTTCGCGCGTGCTAATATGCTAAGATACTAGCGCTTTTTGGTTTCAATATCTGATCAATGGAACTAGAATCTTTACATTAGGCGAGTTTTCGCGGTTGACCTGGTATCGATATTTACTAAATGTTTATGACCAAGACGATACCAAAGCTCGATTTGGTTACACTTTCCTTGACAATACTAGAGAGTATGGTTACGACCAATGAACAGATAATTTGTGCGCCAATTTCAAAACAGCATCACTTCTTAGGTTATATTTAAAATAGTAAAACTTCGTAGTCAATGGATTTTAAGTTTTTATAAATTAAAATGGACAGCAATTACTAGCTAAAAAGACATGACAGTAAGTAGGTACTTAAAAACCATTTTGTTATGGATAAAAAGAGAGTACTGTTGTGTAAATATTAAGACTAATCAAAATAAGCATACATCTAGCAAAGAATACAATTAAAAAGCTTATTTTCCTTTGATTAGCAGTACATGTAGTAAGATTACATAAATTCTCCTGTCAGCTGTTAGATGATAGATCTACACCACCCCAACCGCCATTTGTGTTTAAGAAAAACATATTAAAATTGTTTTCGCACTCCACCTTGGTCAGAACCACCTGGTCGATAACACTAGATACCAAGACGTTGTAATGATACTGTTTTGGGCCCCTCTCATTTATTCAAAAAGTCACGAATGAAGTATATTTTTCTTTAAAGAACTGTATGTAAATTTTACTTTTAATACTTCATTCATGGATGACCAGGAGTTTTCAAAAGTAAATCCAATATAATATGTTTTAAATCTTTCTTTGTTTAAAAACTGATTTCGTTCTATTTGAAAATCTGGTGATGAGTTGGCTACCTTTTACCCAATAGGAAGCTAGCCTTCACAACAACAGGTTGCCAAGAGTTCTCCTATTAGTTGGTTTTAACAATGAAGACAAGGGGTTCAAGAAGCAAGGGGTAGGAGCAGCTTGTGCGTATAGTAATCCCTATCTCAATCAATAAAAAGCTCTAGCTCTGGCTCTCCGCGTCAGTTTGTTAAAATAGTAAGAACTGTGCCACTTTAATGTTGAAAAAGTGTAAGTTATTAAATAAATTATGTACAAATATTGAAATATACTAATTTCAATATGAAATAAGTAATCCTACAGTGAGCTAGGCATATCATCGGATCATCACATAGCCGTGTGATAGTAAGTGCGCACTAAGATAACTGGTATCCCAACCTTGGGACGTATGAACGTAAAAATGATATCACCATAATTACTGCCCAACCGTGGGGAATGCATGGGTCCTCCTCCTCCTCCTCATCATCATCATCATAACGTAGCCAAGTCAATCACGAAAACTCGCCTATTCTGTGAATGAAGAGTGTCATAGGGGTGCCACAGCCACAGGATTATAATCCTTTAGTGGCTTCAGTTTGTCTTTTTTTTGTTTTCTTTTCTTTCTCATTTTTTCCTTATAGATAATTTAATTGTCTTTAGTAGTGATTTTGTCTTTTTATAATTCGGACCAGGAAGGAGACATAATTTCCTTTTGTTTCTGAATTTATAGGTGTAAGAAATGTAGCCAGCGAATTTATTTTTAGTATTGTACATTTTCTTTCTATTTTTGTCTTTTTAGTTTCTCGGCGCTGCAGTGGACTAAAATCTTTTCTTAGTGGTCTATGACTAAAAACAAATCATTTAAATACTATTAATAATTTTGTACTTTGAATTATTTAATTCAATTACATTTCTATAATAATAAAACTATAGGCAGTCAATTTTTATCACACACTGATCAACTGGTAAGACATTGCTTATCTGCTGTATCTATTTTGCGAAATTGAAATTTCATGGATTTCCTTAAAATTGGGTCAAGTGTTCAATCCTCGGTCCCGGCACAGATTTATCTGATTGCCAAACCCTTACTTCCCCTCTGACAAGACGTGTATTAATCACAACTTGTGAATGTGTGGTTCGGATTCCACGTTAAACGGTAGGTCCTCCATTTCATCTCACAATCACCCTACCATTACACATTAGCGTAAGTGCGTATAACCCGAACGGGTAATAAGACGCGGTGCTAATAATAATAATAATAATAATAATTATAATAACATAATCATTATTATTATTATTAGCACCACGTCTTACTACCCGTTCGGGTTATACGCACTTACGCTAATGTGTAATGGTAGGGTGATTGTGAGATGAAATGAAGGACCTACAGTTTAACGTGGAATCCGAACCACGGTGGAGGCCTGGCATTCCCCACATTCACAAGATGTCTTGTCAGAGGTGAAGGAAGGGTTTGGAAATCAGATAAATCTGTGCCGGGACCGAGGATTGAACCCCGGCCGCCAGCATAGAAGTCTGATACCTTACCCCTAGACCACCAGGTAATAACATAATCTACGCAGCGCGAGAGGTAAGGGAGGTTTCTGATTTAGGTTGGAAGAACAGTTAAGAAAATTCAAACATATTTCTTTACGGACAACATTGATAACACTTTGCTATATTATCATTGCTATTTCATCGGTATTGTTAAATATCTATCAAAAGTGTCAGCTGAAGATCACCTGACGACGTAGAAATATATTAGCATGGTTTTATCGACTTGAGCAACTTACAGATAGGTTACTGTTATTCCGACTAAAATCGTACTATACTTCACGTATGACCGAATATTTCATCTTTGTCCTAGCCTCTTTGTCTCTCACGCATACTTAGTGAGCTGGAACGTTTTGGCCATTCTGTTGGAAATTAAATAGAATCAGTAAGTCCTCCTAGTAGGATGGTACCTGGCGACCAAACAGCAGATGGATAGTCTCACATGGATGGAGCAGAACTCTACATAGCATACCCTTAGGCATTGCGATTATAGGTGTACAAATATTCACTCCTTGCTACCCACGGAGTGGTAGCAGAATTCTCTTTGTCCTTTACTATTAGTATTTTCCTATATACCATGTCTGTGTTATATTTCTCTAGATGATGATGATTATTATTATTATTATTAGCACCGCGTCTTACTACCCGTTTGGGTTATACGCACTTACGCTAATGTGTAATGGTAGGGTGATTGTGAGATGAAATGAAGGACCTACAGTTTAACGTGGAATCCGAACCACGGTGGAGGCCTGGCATTCCTCACATTCACAAGATGTATTGTCAGAGGTGAAGGAAGGGTTTGGTAATCAGATAAATTTGTGCCGGGACCGAGGATTGAACCCAGGACCCCAGCACAGAAGTCCGACACCTTACCCCAAGACCGCCAGGTCACCCAAATCACAATATCTAATAACTGTATGTATTTCTCTAGAGAAATACATACAGTTATTATTTATTGTTAAGGCCCCGACACAGACTCCATATCCGTAGGTCCGTACTCAATGGTCCTGGTCCTCAAGAAATTCTATTCGAAATTACACCGGCCATATCCGTAATCACGTGACCGTTACAACCAATGAGATAGTCAGAGACTTCGTTCAATCGAAAACTTCAAAATAAAATCGTCTACAGCAAGGGGGCAGCTAGAAATTAAAAATAGTTGATGAGATAACTTCCAGGATATAAGTTAATTAAAATGTAGAACAATCACAATAAATATAGTTATAACACGATAGTAACTATCGAACTTAAAATAAATTAGCCTTAAAAGGCAAAACAAATTTTGGTAGTAGTATTTTGAATGTAAACAAAGCAAGCACGTTTAATATTATTTTCATACTTATTTTATATATAAATGGGTTTTGATATTTTACAAATATATAACCAATCACAAAATAAAATAAAATTATAAACACACTTACTTTGGTGTTTAAGTTGGATCCCAAAGCGCATGCGCATATTTACTTAGCTGTGATTGGTAATCAGTATAACATAGTCTTTGGAATGTTAAAGTTGAACAACTTCAACGGAGTACGGACTCTGTAGCCAGTGCAATCTGATACTGTGGCATCGATTTATTACGGACCACTGACTACGGACCACGGACCTACGGATACGGAGTCTGTTCCAGGGCATATAGGCTATATAAACACGCTTTGTTGGTGTTGTAGCACTATAAATATGTACACACATTATAGTCTACATGTTGGGCCTATTATATGTTTTCTTCATCAAATTGGACGCAGCCGGGAATAGTCTACATGTTTATTATTCATAATCATATGCTGTATGTTGCTTATGTTAGTATTGTTAATTGAACGGGCTGCAACAAACACACATGTTATTACATGTTACTTGCTTATGCTATTATTGCGAATTGGTTGGGACGCATAAACCACCTATCTACATGTTCTTATGTATATTTTGTTTATATATATTTACACTTCGTCTTATTACCCGCCCTCCCTGGTTAAATTTAGAATAAGTATACCCAAATTTGAGGGAGGGAGAGTGGAAAACCATTTAGGAAAAAACATCCAACTGGAATCGAACCCCAATCTCACCATCTACGACAGTTTAGTCTATTGCGAGAGTAACGCCTTAGAACATGCGTCCACCGAGGCAGATATTTGTTCATATTAATATTGTGAATTGATTAAGATGCAGCAAGCAACATTCTACATGTTTTTGCATGTTATTTGCTTAGGTTAGTATTGTATACTAACCGGGACGCAACATGGACCATTCTACATGTTCTTGCATGCTACTTGCTTAGGTTAGTATTGTTTATTAACAGGAACGCAGCATGCCCCAGTTTACATGTTATTACATGTTACTTGCTTAAATTAGATCGTTAATTGACTGGGACGCAACATGCACTAGTTTACATAATATTCGATATTACTAGATGATATTAGTTTTGTTAATTGACTGGGATACAACATGCACCAGTTAACATGTTATTACATGTTACTTATTTATAACAGTATTGTTAATTAACTAGGACGCAGCATGCACTAGTTTACATATTATCATATCTTACTTGTTTTATATCAGTAGACCTATTGTTTATTAATTGCAATGCATCATACACCAGTTTACATGTTATTATTATTATTATTATTATTAGCACCGCGTCTTACTACCCGTTCGGGTTACACGCACTTACGCTAATGTGTAATGGTAGGGTGATTGTGAGATGAAATGAAGGACCTACAGTTTAACGTGGAATCCGAACCACGGTGGCGGCCTGGCATTCCACACATTCACAAGATGTCTTGTCAGAGGTGTAGGAAGGGTTTGGAAATCAGATAAATCTGTGCCGGGACCGAGGATTGAACCCCGGCCGTCATCACAGAAGTCTGACACCTTACCCCTAGACCACCAGGTTACCCACTTTACATGTTATTACATGTTACTTGTTTATAGTGGTATTTTTAATTAAATAGTATGCAGCATGCACTAGTTCACATGTTATTAAATGTTACTTACTTATATAATAGTTTTAATTGACTGAGAAGTAGCATGAACCAATTTACATGTTATTAAATGTTACTTATTTATATTGATATTGGTAATTGACTGGGACACAGCATGCACTAGTTTACATGTTATTACATTTACTTACATATATAATAGTTTTAATTGACTGAGAAGTAACATGAACCAATTTACATGTTATTAAATGTTACTTATTTATATTGATATTGGTAATTGACTGGGACACAGCATGCACTAGTTTACATGTTATTACATGTTACTTACATATATAATAGTTTTAATTGACTGAGAAGTAATATGGACCAATTTACATGTTATTAAATGTTACTTATTTATATTGATATTGGTAATTGACTGAGATGCAGCATGCATTAATTCACATGTGATTACATGTTACTTGTTTATATTAGTATTGTTAATTAAATGGGACGCAGCATGAACTAGCTCACATGTTATTACATATTACTTACTTATGTTAGTAGTTTTAATTGACTGAGAAGTAGTATGAATCAATTTACATGTTATTAAATGTTAGGCCTACTTGTTTATATTGATATTGCTAATTGACTGGGACGCAGCATGCACCAGTTAACAAGTTTTAGCATGTTACTTGTTTATATTAGCATTGTTAATTGACTAGGACGTAACATGCACCAGTTTACGCATTATTCAATGTTACTTGCTTCTGTTATTATTGTTAACTGACTGGGATAAAGCATGCCGCATATTATATGATGTTACTTTCTTATGTTAGTATTGATAATTGACTGGGACGCACCTGTTTACATGTTATTACACGCTACCTACTTATATCATTATTATTGTTATTAGCACCACGTCTTACTACCCGTTTGGACTATACGCACTTACGTTAATGTGTAATAGTAAGGTGATTGTGAGATGAAAGGGAGAACCTACAGTTTAACGTGGGGTCCAAACCACGGTGGAGGCCTGGCATTACACACATTCACATACTTACTTAAATCGGTATTTATGATTAACTAGAACGCGGCATGCACCAGTTTACATGTTATTATATCTTACATGTTTATATTACTAGTGTTAACTAATTTGGACCCACCTAGGTGGCGTAGTTATCTAACACGCTAGGTCCGTGTTGAGCTAGACTGCCGAGGATGGGGAGATAAAGATTTGAATCTCCGTCGTGTTAATTGGGGTGGTTTTTCATAAAATTGCTTTCCACTCTCCCTCTACGCACATGTGGGTCCACTTCTTCTAAATCGAACCTTCCCAATTCCTAACCCATTAGCGTAATTGGTACATAAGCGTATAAACCGAACAGGTAGTAAGACGCAGTGCTAAATAAAATAATAATTTGACTGCAACATGCACCGGTTTACATGTTACTTGTTTGTATTAGTATTGTTAATTACTGTTAGGCAGTATGCAACATTTTACATGTTATTACATGTTACTTGTTTAAGTATTGTTAATTAACTGTAATGCAGCATGAACCAGTTTACATATTAATACAATATGTTACGTGTTTATATTAGCGTTGGTAATTAACTGGGACCTGGCATGCACTATCTTACATATTATTACATGCTATTTGTTTATATTAGCATTGTTAATTAACTGGGACCTGGCATGCACTATCTTACATATTATTACATGCTACTTGTTTATATTAGCATTGTTAATTAACTGGGACCTGGCATGCACTAGTTTACATATTATTACATGCTATTTGTTTATATTAGCATTGTTAATTAACTGGGATGCAGCACGCACCATTTTACATTTAACATTTTATTACATGCTATTTGTTTCTATTTGTATTGTTAATTAACTGGAACGCAGCATGCACCAGTTTACATGTTATTACATGTTACTTGTTTATATTAGTATCTTTAATTAACTGGTACGCAAAATGCCTCATAGAAATACTTTCAGGGGGTTAAAATTGTATCTAAGCTATCTAAGCTATGCCTGAGTATTAAACCAACAAATATATTTTTTGTTGAGTTTTTGTTTATTGTAGTTATCTTATTCTCTTCTTTATTTGGTTACAATAATTATTAGTTCCATACGACCTTTTACAGTTACTCGTTTTAGAATTGTTTGGTATTAAAAAAATAAACTCTTGTCTCTTCTTGTTCGTTGAATTCACTCTGGTTGACAAAAAACTCTTTATATAGGTACATAATTGCCATTTTCCGTTCTCCATTGTATGTGAGGCACGATCCATTGTTTATTTGAGCCGCGGGCGGTGTACATCTTTTGCTAAAGGGAGACGATGTTAGACCTGTTGTGGGCGCTTTGACCTGGATCTGTCCTGGGGGAGGTGAAGCATGTAAAGTTCCACAATGTGGTCACTTCTTGGCTCATCATTGGCCTCAATAGTTGACTCGGCCACAGGTCTTGATTATAGCACTCATTATTTCTGCACCCTTTCAAACAGAAACTTCTACAGGCCTTGATGGCAGCACTCATTTCTTCTGCACTCTTCCAGACAAAAACTTCCACAGACTTTGATTTTAGCACCAATTTCTTCTGCACTCGAAACTTATACATGCCTTGATGGCAGCACTCATTTCTTCTGCACTCTTCCAGGCAAAAACATCCACATACTTTGATTTTAGCACCAATTCCTTCTGCACTCTTTCAAACAGAAACTTCTACAGGCCTTGATGACAGCACTCATTTCTTCTGCACTCTTCCAGGCAAAAACTTCCAGAGACTTTGATTTTAGCACCAATTCCTTCTGCACTCTTTCAAACAGAAACTTCCTTAGGACTTCATTCTAGCACTTATGCACATTTAACACCATCACTCTTGTTTTGAAATTATTTATATTTATAATCCTCATCAACTTAAGTCAAAGGGGCTGTCCGAATAGACTTACTCGCTGTAGTCTAGTTACTAATAAGCGGTTTTTTTTTTTAGGTATCAAGCTCTTACATACCTGAAAATTGTAAAATGACATCTGGACACTGAATCGAACCTGGGACCTTTGGCGTACTAAGACAAAGGTCCCGAGTTAAATTTTCGTGTCCAGGTATCATTTTTAAAATTTTCAGAATATTATATCTTGATGGAATAATACTCACTAAAAGCATAAATAATAGCTTTGGCTATTTGATTCTTACATACCTGCTGAGTGTTTCCTATGTACTGCTATGGCTAGTTATATATTATACCTACCCTAGATATGTATATTGGGTTAGTACTCTTATCAACAGCTAGGACCAGTTCAAAATGGTGGTCTTTTGAGAATTTAGTGTAAAACTTTTCAACAATTATTTACTAACGAACACACAACAATTCCTATAACTAGTACAATAATACCTTAACTACCAACTTGTCGAGTAGCCTCAAGTAGTTTATCCTGGGGGTATCGAACTGGAAGGCATCTATCCACCATCTTGTGTTAAAATCAGGTTTTTTTCTGGTATTTCAACTATAGCGGAATCCTAAACGACCTGGTTTAACTTGGAAATAAATTTAAAACAAAACAAAAAAAAAATCAACCAGGTGTACTGGCTGATGCCATTTCTGGGTTGATGTATTTAATAGTCTGCTTAAATTTGAATAAGAAAGGATTTTGAGTGATTGACCGTTCTACGCGTGTGTAAAATATGTCATATTTGCCCCAAAAGCTAGGATTATTTAAAAAATATATCAGCTACTCCTAAAATTCAATACAAACTGTTTTTGCACAGATTGAAATCCGTTGTAAAACAGTTGCCTATTTGACCCTAAAAATCACAACAAATTTTTTCAGGTCTATTCAAGTAATCTTATAAAAAACAAATGTGTGTGTATAATGTATTTAATGGTTTAGTAACAGTACAATTTTTCCATTGAAATCTTTTATTACCTAAGTGCTAATTAAATGTAAAAATAAATGTATTCAAATGCGGCTGAGAAAATCAATATTCTTGGGTAGATGGTCACTCAATAACCATTGTGTATCTGATATGTCCAAACAATCATCTAAGACAAATAAATATTATACCAAATGGTCATTATTTATAAATTACATAATTGTCTATTAAAACAGTCTAAATTTGTTTAGATCTTGGATAATTAATTTAAGAACTTTTATTCAAAGATCTTAATCAATAGGAACAAAACTAAGGGTTATTAAATTACTAAGTATTATGCAATCGCCTACGAGATGTAGCCAACAAGCTGTATAATATCTCCTATTGTTGATCAAAGGGGGTAGCTCTCTAATTGTAAGAACTATTCTAGCTGTCTATGACACTATATAACATGATGGAAGAAGACAGAAAGCTGTGCAGGTAACACTGCCAATGACAGGGAGATCGGGGCTCGAATCCCTGTTAGGTATACTAAAAGTGGCTTTATTCAAAATGGTTTTCCACTCTCTCTACATGAAAATGTGGGTAAATTTCCTCTAGAATCAACCTTTATAATCCCTAGTTCACTAGCGTAGCTAGTACATACACTTATATATATATATATATATAAGCACCACGTCTTACTACCTATTCATATTTTACGCACATATATATGCGTATAGCTTGAACAGGTTGTAAAAACGCTGTGATAAAACCATACAAGTTATCCAATTACTTCTTGCAACTAGTATTGAAGACTAGTAAATAATATATGGGAGAATGACTCCTAGTTCATTATCTTGACCAATTGTCCTCTAAAAATGTCATTTCAAGGCCATTTGTAATTAAAAAAAATTAGTTACCCTCTTCGAGTGTAGACCTAGTGTCCGCTTCCTGGAAGGTCGATACAGTTGCTATCTGCTTCAGATCTCCGGAATAGCTCAACTTGCCCTGGCTTGTAAAAACTTGAAGAGAAATCTTTGTTTAAAAGCTTGCCGTAAAACTTGCAGATACTTCTATTTTGAGATGCAAGTCACCATGACTATTTACAAACTAAACCTTCCTCTTTATATCGACATTTATAACAGTCGCTAAACATTGATCACCTTATATCGAGTTCACTAAATAGAGCAACTAATGGCTTTGATGTAGGGTATAGTGTCAGCATTGTCTCTCCTTCATGCAGAACACTAACAAGAGATACAATTGGCTGTGATGTAGGGCATAGAAGGATTGTCTTCAGTGGTTACCAAACTGTGGTTTAGTTCACGAAATCTTCCAAGGTGTTTGCCAAAATATTTCTGTAATGACGGATTTCTGCAGCACTTTGGGAGGAAATGGGAAACATTTACAACTGTTTATCGTCTCACACTGAAGTCAGGTGATTATCTCGAGGTAGAACTCTTACAAGATAGTTTGAACTTAAACATGAAGTTTCTGTTTTTCTTACCAGCCATCCCTTTAACAAAGAAAAGTGCATGCAAGATCAAATGTGGCTCTAGGCTATGGCCTATTTGGCAGATTTTTTTTTTTCAAAAATGAAGAGTTTAAACTTACTCTCCAGGGGTCAAATATTAACGTCTTTACTGTGCAAGATTATATCGAGCCGTTCATAAAAAAAAATTAAAAATATGTGAAACGTGTTTAGTTAGTTTTGATATCCTCCACGACTTCAGGGTAGAAAATCAGCTTTATTTGGACGAAAATGTTAAAAACATGGTTATAGAACACTTGAAGGGACTTGTAAAAACACGTTAAACTGTAGGTCCTATATTTCATCTCATAATCACCCTACCATTACACATTAGCGTAAGTGCGTATAACCCGAACGGGTAGTAAGACGCGGTGCTAATAATAATAATAATAATAATAATAATAATAATAATACTTGTAAAAACCTTCAGAGAATATTTCCTAGCCATGTCCAATAATAACAATTGGATTCGCAATCCCCTGGAAAAGACAGCAGTTTTGAATCCTCCACATTAAGCGTGAGTGAAAAAGAACAGATTTTTGAAATTTCAATGATTTTTAACTAAAGAAAAGCTATACATCTTTGTCATTAATTGGTTTCTGATTAAGTTTAAAGGAGGAGTTTTCATTGCTATAAAATAAAGTTATTACAGCTTTGCTACCATTTTACTCTTACATATTTGAGCGAGAGTTTTTTTTCTTCATATGCCTATTTGAAATATAAATACAGAAACAGGCTCAATGCTGAAAGTGACTTGAGACTTTATTTATCGTCTGTAGTTCCTGACTTTAAAGCTTTGTGCGTGCCATCCTAAGTAAGCGCATCCTTCCCATAAAGTCACGTGAAGAAGTGAGTAGCTGTTAAAACTTGTAAACAATTTTGAAACTTAAATCGGTATGGAATTTGGTGATTAAAGGAGGGTATTTCAGTTATGCCAAAGCAGCAATTTCCAGTACCACTTTAAAAAACATGTGAAATGTGATAATATTGTGATAGTAAAGATAATAAAATGTTACCACAGTACTTTGCTTATTTAATTTCAGTTTTTATTTTTAAAACAAATGTATAGTTATTTAAACTCTTACTTAAGGGGTTTCAATATTATTTCATTATATTTAGTAGGGTATCCCAAAGTACCTAGTGGAGCTATAGTATGTTTATTTAAAGGTATTAAACATTTTGATTACAATTAATAACTAGATTTGATAAAAATTAGATTAAAATTAGGTGCGTAGCTATGGATATTTACCAGGGGGCTCGTGCAACTCAGAGGTTTGTGAAAGGGGTTCGCGAGTCAAGAAAGTTTGGGAACCACTGGTTTGTATCAATCAAGTAGAACACTAACCAGAGCTAAAAGTGGCTGTGATCTAGGGTGAAGTGTCAGGAGTCTCCATCCTCCAAGTAGAACACTAACAAGAGCTACAAGTGGCTGTGATATAGGGTAAAGTGTCAGGAGTGTCCATCCTCCAAGTAGAACACTAACAAGAGCTACAAGTGGCTGTGATCTAGGGTAAAGTGTCAGGAGTGTCCATCCTCCAAGTAGAACACTAACAAGAGCTACAAGTGGCTGTGATTTAGGGTCTAGTGTCAGGAGTGTCCATCCTCCAAGTAGAACACTAACAAGAGCTACAAGTGGCTGTGATATAGGGTGAAGTGTCAGGAGTGTCCATCCTCCAAGTAGAACACTAACAAGAACTACAAGGGGCTGCGATCTAGGGTGAAGTGTCAGGAGTGTCCATCCTCCAAGTAGAACACTAACAAGAGCTACAAGGGGCTGCGATCTAGGGTGAAGTGTCAAAAGTGTCCATCCTCCAAGTAGAACATTAACAAGAGCTACAAGTGGCTGTGATTTAGGGTCTAGTGTCAGGAGTGTCCATCCTCCAAGTAGAACACTAACAAGAGCTAAAAGTGGCTGTGATCTAGGGTCAAGTGTCAGGAGTGTCCATCCTCCAAGTATAACACTAACAAGAGCTAAAAGTGTCTGTGATATAGGGTGAAGTGTCAGGAGTGTCCATCCTCCAAGTAGAACACTAACAAGAGCTACAAGTGGCTGTGATCTAGGGTGAAGTGTCAGGAGTGTCCATCCTCCAAGTAAAACACTAACAAGAGCTACAATTGGCTGTGATCTAGGGTAAAGTGTCAGGAGTGTCCATCCTCCATGTAGAACACTAACAAGAGCTATCAAGTGGCTGTGATTTAGGGTCTAGTGTCAGGAGTGTCCATCCTCCAAGTAGAACACTAACAAGAGCTACAAGTGGCTGTGATATAGGATCTAGTGTCAGGATTGTCTACCCGACACTAAATAAGGGAAATATTACACTATCACATTTATTTTATAAAAGTTATTTGATAAAAGAAATCAAATATAATTTAGATGAATCATCAAAGCTATTTTATAAAATATTTAACTGAAAAACCGAAACTAGTATTTTATAAAATACATTGCCGAACTCTTTAAACTTAGCCTTTACATATAATGAAGTTAAAACTGTAACTGTCTCCTATGTAAACATGAAATCAGCACTTAGACTCTAACATAATTGCGTTTTTTCTTTTCATTATTAAAGAAGATTTGATTACTTTTTTTTCATGGCCAAATCTTAAATATTATTTACATAAATGGTGTCAACTTTTGCTATCACATATATTGTACAACCTTTTAAGCATATGTGATATAATGTAATAACATACATTTCATCAATATATATATATATAAAATCTTTTATCCCTTACTTTATAAAATTAATATTGATCTTTCATTAAATAAATGCGACAAATGCTATAATTCCTTAGGGCAACCAATGGCTGCAAGATATAGTCTAGTGCTAGGACTGTCTAAAGAGTTCAGTAACCAGAGCAACTTAATTTATATAGGCCTGCTCTTACATTAGCTATTAGGAATACAACCTCATAATGTAAGAGCAAGTGAAACTCATTATTCGTCTATCTCAACTTAGTCCATCAGAAAACAATAGCACCAATGACCATTGATTTTATGTCTCCTCTTAGTCCACCAAAAATAATTGCATCAATGTTTGTTGTTTTTTTACCTTCATTCACTCTGCCCAAAAACCCTATCCATAATGTTCTTTCTGCTTGCCTCCACTTACTCCAACAGATAACCCTATCCATATTTTTCGTTTTGTCTTGCCTCCACTTACTCCACCAGAAAACACTATCCATATTTTTCGTTCTGCTTGCCTCCACTTACTCCACCAGAAAACACTATCCATAATGTTCGTTCTGCTTGCCTCCACTTACTCCAACAGAAAACACTATCCATATTTTTCGTTCTGCTTTCCTCCACTTACTACACCAGAAAACACTATCCATATTTTTCGTTCTGCCTGCCTCCATTTACTCCACCAGAAAACACTAGATTCAATGCCAGGCATCTCTACATCCAAATTTATCTTTAGTAATATTGCCCATATATTTGTTAGGAGTGTCACGAATCTTCGAAATATCGAACGCACAGATCTAATCGTCTCCACTTCAGCTTAAAAACCCACAATAATAGCCTTCGTATCTTAAAAAATTTCGAAGGAATAAGAAAACCTCGATAAATTATGAACAAATTTGAAATATCTAACTAAATATGACCAATATCAACTTATAATAGTTTTTAGACCACATACTAAACAGTATTTTTTTTATCGCCGAATAAGGATAAGTGTACCGTCTTAGTGTCTTGGCACACTGAACAGTTGTCCAGGGGTCCCATTATCCCTTGGAATCCGTTGTGAATTCATCACCACGTGATTAATGTTGATTATCAGTTTGAATTAACTTATAAAATAACTGGGTAAAGGTTCTGCTGAGCTAAACAAAGTGTGTGCGTATATGAATAATGTGTATGACAAAGAACTTGATTATGGTTACCTTTAAATAAATGTAAGTATATCAAGCACTACATGACTCTTGAAGAAAAATGTGAGACTCTCTTGCGTTGTACAGCAAACTATTTGGGGCAACTTGAAATCTGTCTTTCCCAATGTTGAAATCGCTCTCAGAATTCATTATGGTAACTACAGTAGCCCCGTGGCTTCTTTGGTGCTGACTGACAGCTCACAGCTGACTTCTGACAGTCAACATTTAGGTATATACCTAAATTTTTACTGTGATAAGTGACAGCTGCTAAACACATTTTTTGAAGATCATATGGTTCGGTGTAGGGATACATAATTGTTTCTGGTAACTTTTAAAAGCTTTTAGCTGTCAATTGTGAGCTGTCAGTCAGCACCAAAGAAGCCATGGGGCTACTGTAACTGTACAGAGGAACGCTCATTTTCAAAATAAACGTATAAAGAACCAGTTTTGTAGCCAGCAGTGTTTGAACTGGCTTTCATTCATGTGCGTGGAAAATTAAATTGACTTCAAGCCAATTATAAACAATTTTCAGCAAAAACAATTCACAGATATCTTGGTTGATTAATAATAAATAATTAATTCATAAATTCATGTTATACGGCTTACCAATTAATTATTATCTGTATGTTGAAATGTGCTTTTAAAGGCTTACAATTTTCGAAACTTTCTCTTTATAAATCCTCACTTCATATAATGTTTTATGTTTAAACATTAATTTTGTTGAAAGTACCAATAAATCTAAAGGTTTAATTTTATTGGCCGTTTATATTTTTACTCCCGTGAATGGGTGGGTAGGAACCCAAGAAGTCTGTGATGTTGGCAGCACCCATAACGGCACAAATTCGGAAACTTATGCCAACAATCAGTGAGGAATTTGTGCCCCAAGAATATACTATTAGCATAAATTTCGTCACCGTAGTTTTCATTTAAACAAAAAAATTGGGTATTCCTCACTTTACGTAAGTATTAAATAAATTCAGAAATTTCAGAATAAAAGTATAGACTAGATTGAGCTTTGTTTTTCCTCTGCATCTTTCTCTTTGTCCAGCGGCACTTAGTGGATCATTTTAAACTTAAAATTAGTACTATGTGACAACAACAAAAATTCTATCTTCGAATTCAGCTTTGACTTTGCTTCACATAATTGAATATACGCTTCAACTTTATTTTAAATATAAAAAGTGACTTTATAACAGTGCATAGCGACATTAGATGGCAAACTTCTTAACTGAAGAGAAAAACTTGTCATTAAATTCCAGCACACCCTTGACAGATATTGAAGAATTGTTTATATCACCAGGTGAAGAAAATTAAACTCTATATTTGTACTTAAATAATATTTGTTTTATTTCACCGAAAAAAAGTTTTCCTATAATAAATGCAAAAACAGTGATATTTTCTCGCGTCCTCCTCTACACCCCCCCCCCTCCACCCCCTAAATGACGAATACATCAAAAACTCTCATTATAAGTTTGTAAGATTTTGCTGGACAGTGAATGACCTTGTTAATGTGAGATCGTTCCACTAGTGATGTAGCTGAGTGTTTGGAATCATTGTGGGAATGTCTTCATTGCGTCAAGTTTGTGACAAACCTATGAACTTTCCAATCTAATATATATATAATAAAATTCACTCAATACAAAATAATCAAAAATTGCTTTAAAATTATAGGAAAATCTTATATCGCAACAAATAAAACCACCATTATTTCGTTTTGTCAAGAAAGATCCGTCGTTGAAGGGTTCTTAGCACGTAAACAATCCGCTTCAGTGGCGGAACGGTCTAAAGTTTGCGGCGCACTGGATCGGATCGGACTAGAAGCGTCAACGTCAGATTGGAACGGAACTAATCGGTTTGCCAGGAGGGAATATTTTGACGGATTCCGAAGCTATGTATTGTGACGTTATTTGCCACCCTACCTTGTTTTTCCCTATGTTTTCTACTTTTTGTGAACAATTTCCAATTTATTTTCGCATGAATTTGAGCGCTTCGAAGTTAGGCCACACGCTGGTTGCCGGCCTGACTAATAATACTATTTACATATATTAAATTAAATGGAAGGACGGAACAATGTAACACATTGTTTTAAATAATCTAAATATGAAATTTTGATTTAAAGAAGAACACTTACCTTTTATTAAACATTTTAACTATCCCGTTAAGAAGTCTGTTGACTTATTTATAATGAACGTCAGCCATGTTTGATTTCAACGCATGCGCAGTTCTATCAAACAAGTGTTCATAAAAGAAGAAAAAAAAAAAAGCTCGATGTAAATAACTCAAAACAGGCGCGTTTTTCAATTCTGACAGATGGAAATAAACATTTAATTCTTTAAGAAACAACACTGTTCACTTTCATTAACATACAGTTCAATATTTATGTTAAACCTGCATTTTATTTGATTTTTTCCTAGTTCATAGACAACATTTATCTTTTGGTTTTATATATTTATATTTGTTTTCTCTTTGGACTTGGAGGTAAAGAATAGAACCTTTTTAAATTAGGTTTTGGAAGATTTTTTATAAGTGACGTGGTCTTCTTTTTCTGAGTTGTTTTAACATGGAGCCAAATATGTGTAGCTCCGAATTAAAATTATTTTTAAAATGAATTAAAGGTGTTGAATGAAAGTACACGTCGTTAAATGAAAAAGGAAGTGTGTGTACAATAACTAGATTGTTTTATTTTCGTTTCATTTGCGTAAGAATTCAAACAAATTACTAGAGTGTAACAAATCTCTGAAGTTGGTGTCAATATGGACTAATTCAGCGGTGAGGCCAAGCCAACTCTTCAACTATAAATTATTATAATTTTCTTTTGTTTCTCCTATAAAATAAGAATTCGTTTACTTTCAGAAAGACAGACTAATGTAGAGAATTAATTATCATTTAATTTTATGTCTAATTATTAAATTTTTATTATTATATATTCTTTTTTTTTGTTTTGTTTCAACAATACTGTTCTATACTTTGTTAAATTAGATTTATATTTACCCGGAATTCTTTAGGTAGGCTTGGGATGTGGTAAAGTGGAAAACAATAATAAATCCACAAATGTGCCAACAATTATTATTTCATACATTTTTTTTATTGTCTAAATTACATTTTGTTCCAACAAACCATTTTATCTGAATCGTTCATGTTTTAGTTTTTAAGTTTACCCAGTGGTCTCGAGTATTGAGAGTAGTAGTGTCCAATGACTGAATTAACCGAGGCAAAATTGTTCTTTTTTTCTTTTAATTATTATTTTTCTCCTAGATACTAGGGGTGGCGCCCAACAATAACACCGTCCTTATACATCTTGATGTTAACAACTGTATTTATGTAAACAAGATTAAGAAGACATTGATAGAAAACCATATAATTTATATAATACACGTTTTTGTTGATGTTTTTTTTATTACAGTATCTGTGCATGCATCTTCGGGACTGAACTAATACATCATCTACACTCGGGCTCAGTTTACACCTGTTGATATTCCTTTTATGTTCCTCGACAATTTTTACTTATTTTTAAAAATGTCTTTGAAGAAAGGAATGATCAATTTAGTTAAACAGTGCCCTTAAATTTATGCCATTGATAACACTAACTCCTATTACTGTTTAATGAAAGAAAATTCGCGAGAAGAAATATCGGAAATTTTATGTTGTATTTTGTCGTATACGAAAAGTATTTTTGAAACCGATTCTTCCTCCTCTCCATCGGCATCAGCAACAATGCACAGATATACCACCATTATCTCCTCTCAAGGATGCAGGAAGTTCGTTTATCTAGGTTTTTTTGCCCCCCCCCACCCCCCCGGACCATTTTCTTTCTTTCAAAATATTCATAGTTATCAAATAATGTTTTGAGTAAGTAGATTTGTGAGATGATGGGTGGGGAAAGATAGTAAACCTACCTACATAAGCTACAAACTCCACTTCTAACAGTAATTGTTCTGTTATTTAAGCTGCTTTTTCTTAGAGTAAGTGATTTCTCATTGTTTTCCTCATTTTCTCGGATCCCACTTACTCGGCTCCTTCCAAGAAACGTCCTTTGTTTTTCAATATTATATTAATATTTGATCAAATATGTACAGTATTTGAAATGTTGACAGAGCTAATTTTACAATAAGAAGCTTTACAAGGTGTATCATAAAGGCGAATATTAAAATATTCATTATTTAATATTTGGTTAATAACATATACAATTAAAACTGTAGTAAAAGTAAAAAAACTTAAACATTAGGTTTTTATATGTATTTGTGGACCCCAATCCAACAAATTCCGGGGGGGGGGGGATCCGAACCCCCACCTTTATACGCCTTTGCATCAACACCAAATCACTAAAATTGATCTACCCTGTTTGGTTGTTGTCATCCGACTAACATGAATTGAATTTTGACAAAACTCTTTTCCGCTCGAAGGGTTCTGACCAACCGCTCCGTTTTGTTCCGATACGATTCGGTATGCGGCGTCACTAACGTGCTAAACTGGTCTGTCGATGACGGGGAAATCATGGTTTGATTTCCAGGTGGATCGTGTGAGGGTGGTTTTCCCTACTCTTCTTCCAACCAAATTTGGGTAGATAGCGTCTAAAATACCTTCTTCCTAAACCATACGGTATTAAAGTAATTATCAAATATACGTATAACCTGAACAAGTAGTAAACCACGATGATAAAAAAAAAGGGAACACATATTTCTACTACGAGCAAATTTAAAAATCGTTAATTCTATACAGCTAGATCGTGTAAAATGTTTATCTTGGGAGAGAGTGTGTGTCGTGAAACAATATCCAAGATGAGATGCAACACAAGATAGATATAATCGTGGACTCCACAACTTTCCTTCCTGCTTCAAACAATACCACTTTGAATACATCATTATATAGACAAACATTCCGGTCACTTGTGGGACAGTTTTCATACCCAGCAAACCTACATCATTAATACTTCCAGGCTTGTTATGTACTGGCCAAGGGCGATGAAAGCTATCAATTTAGGGAGGTCCATCAGAAAATTTTAGTATACCTTTAGCCAATAAAAAAATGCATACGCATATATGAGACTTCCTACGAGGTGTCCAACCAATTTCAGGGTGTTCGGAGCCCTCCAAAACTCCCTTTTCTACACCCTTGGTTTGTGAGTTCACTGGTGGATAGTGTCAATACCAGAACAACCCAACACCTTCCTGGCGAATATTACATCTCAAACACTTGCAGTCTTGAACTTAGGGATAGTGTTCTTATCCAAGAAATAATATAACAGAGAAAATGTCTTAGAGCTCGTGACTGTAATGTTAAACCAATGTAACACCACCACTCGTGACTGTAGGGGTTACACAAGGTATAAACAACAACCCCCCTCCCCCTTACTGTAGAAGTGACAGAAGGGGCTACATAATTTGTAACACCTACTTACAGCATTCATGACTGTATTGGCTACACCAGCTGTGACAACTTATACACATGCTATTTTAGGGGTTACACCACTTGTAACACCCAAAACACACGCTAATGTAGAGTCTGCACTAGTTGTAACACAACCACCTCCAGTGATTGAAGAAGATGCATATGTTGCAACACCTCCAACACTCGTGAATGTAAAGGTTAGACCAGTCGTACCACCTTAAAAAACAATCGATTGTAGAGGTAACATCAGTTTTAACACATACAAGATTCATTAATGTAGAGGTAACACACGTTGTAACACATGCAAAACTCATTAATGTAGCGGTAACACAAGTTGTAACACCTCTAACACCCGTAAATGTAGAGGCTACACCAGTAGTTGTATTACAACCACCACTGATAGCTCAGAAGATTTTTTTTTTTCTGAAAATACCGCATTGTGACCACTCCCCAAGTTGACCTCCAGGGTCAACTCGTGCCCTACGACCATACTCTTGTAGGGATCAATGCAAAAGAGAGTTGGGTCAATCCAATGGCTTATTCTTGAAGTCCAGATTGCGCATGACCCCTTAGTATTGAAATATGAGTTACTGGCTCACGATCATTTTCATGTCCGGCGGACGTTAAGGGAAATCGTGATATCCGCCATCAACGTTGTAAAGACTAAACAACTATTACACATAATTAAATAAGGTTTTGGGTTTTTTTAATCTATTTTTAGTGCACCGATACCATTTGAATTAGCTACTTCTCTTGTATTCATAAAACCAGTTATGCACGCAAAACATTGACAATGTACGTCCTTTGAATTCATATTACCAGCTACTCACATAACACTGGGTCAAAGTACGTGCTTTGAATTCACATTACAAGCTAAATACATATTTTCCAAAGTACGTCCCTTGTATTTACACAACCAGCTACTCGCGTGAAAGATTGTCAAAGCGCGCCCCTTGTTCTTATATCACCAGCTACTCACGTAAAATATTGTCAATGTACCTCCCTTGTTCTCATTTCACCAGCTACTCGCGTAAAACATTGACAGTGAACGTCCCTTGCTCTCATATCACCATATACTCACGTAAAACATTGTCAATGTACCTCCCTTGTTCTCATTTCACCAGCTACTCACGTAAAGCATTGTCAATGTACGTCCTTTTCATTTAATTATCTTTATACTTAATATTGCCAAAGCACGCCATTTGTAACGACATAACATATTTTTTGTTTTGAAAATATTCTGGAAATTTTGTGTAGTCCAAGGACAAATTGTAGATACTACTGTGTTTTGTTCTCAAATGATACAATATACGCCTTGTGGTCTAAGGATATTTTGGTTAAATAATATCCAAGCATAATCGATGCTATTTGTGGCGTTAGCACACAATACATTTTCTGCTGAAAGAGACATTTGATTTTTAAATTTCAAGCCAATATTTGTGTATGCAAACATAGGCTATGTGTTGTGTTGTCTAGTGGCGTATTCTGAGAAAGATAAATAGGTATGCTGAACTCTCAAAGTTGCAACGGAGATTTGGGGGCCGAGGACCCTCAACCACCGTTGTCCAAGAACGTCAAGGGATTATTTCAAGGAATATATTTGAAGATGTGTCCATATAGAAGTTGTTCTCAAACATTTATTATTTCCCTTTAACTGTATGCTATCTTAGGAAATTTTGAGCCCCCCATTTTCCACTCCCATATTCTCTCGTCTTTTATTTATCCATAACGATGATTACCATCCACTCAAAATGTAATAAAAGTAACTCCATGGTGTCAGCCCGCATTCAGGCTATACCTACCGAGTGGCTACCAAACTGTTTGGCGAATTAGTGCCAACCCTTGCGGATAGAGGGTTTCATGTAGTCAGAACAACGATGACTCCAGCCATTAAGCTCGGTTTTCTATACCGGAGCCACTACTATTTTATTCAAGTAGCTCCTTATTTATCCACTTTAGGCTGAATCTAACCAGTTCCAGACCCACTGCTTCCCAGATAATCTGGACGTGCCGGGAATCAAACCCGGGACTTCTGGGTCCGTAGACATATGACCACTAGACCACGTAGGCGGTCCTCAAATTGTAATGATATCTACATAGTTAGAAATTTAAGTAAATATTAATGTCGGGGCTAAGAGTGGTATGGGCACATTTCTGAATGCATAAGAGAGACAGATCTTATTCAATTAGCCTAGTGTAATTAAAAGCACACAGTTAGCAATACTCAAAGCAAACAATCATAATAAGAGTAAAATGAAGAGATATATCGATCAAGCGTCCATCAGATCTTGGTGAGAGGGAATCAGGTGGATTGTCCAACTGACGTTGCAATTAAAACTATTTTATAAAGCCTAACTTATCTCACACAATGCTGCCTGGAAACAAACGAGTCTTCCAACTTGAGAATTTATGCTCCATAATCTATCTAGATGCGTAAACTCTGACTAACATAGGGGGGATTATTTCGGACTATTAATACTCTATCGCTACGTCATTGGTTTATTGTTAAGATAGTTACACTTATCTTTTGCTGTAAGCTGTGGTGCACCCAAGGGGGAGAGGGGCAAACAGGGTATTTGACCTCCCCCCCCTCTTTCCTCAACACCACAAATAATGTTAATAGAAATTTAAAGAATATTAAGTATTACTAACATTGAAGATGTGTCGAATGTATATGGTTCATTTTAAGATCAGGCTTCAGACTTAAGCCTAATATTCAAAATGTTTACCACTACACACAAAATTAACAATTGAAAAAAACATACAAATAATAGCTTCGATACCATTTCTTTTATTAAAATTACTTAATTACAATAAAACTACTCAAAATGATTTATAAAAGCATTTAATATTCATAAATATTCTCGGCCTTCAGGTCTTAGGAGGCTGTGCAACACCAAACCCCCTCTCTCCATCAAAATGTCATTCTAGCTACAGCCTTGATTGAATGCCTCCCCCCCCCCAAATCAAATGGTTGGGTGCGCCACTGATTAAGTAAATTATAATATAATTTATTTTATTTTACTTTTTCTTTCTAAATCATCTTGAAATGGGGAACTCACTCTCACTCTACTAAAGAAAAACAAGAATTACCGTCAACAACGGTTAAAGTAACCTCATCACCCGCCTTACCCTCCCCCCTTACCCCACTCTATCAGTGCTGAAATGCCTAAATTTGAAAGAATAGTTAAATGTGTTTGCCACATACATGATAATACATGTGACTAGAATGCCTAAACATAAATCAATGTATTTTATTAGTGTATAATTTAAAGATTGTTACGTTTACTATTATTTTACAATTAACTGTGTATTTATTTTATGTATTTTTACTTAAACTATACTAAATTTGCTTAATAAATAAACATTGTGATCTTGAATCTTGTTTCAATAGTTGGCACAATGCTGAGCTTGCTTCACAGGAACAGCATGACCTGGGTTGGGAAAGCTCGAGCTCATTGGCCAATTACCTATGGGCGAGCAGAAAGGAATGTGTTGTATGCCACCCCCTAGACATTGGGCAAGGTCGTTAGAGCCTCCCTAGCTTGCCTTCCGTTTTTCAAGTAGCAAGCCCTGGGTTTCCTATTGTGCAAAGTAAAACCTTTTGGAAGAAGTATTACTTAAAACACAGTATTCTTGGAATATAAACCAATATTAGTTTTAAAATGAATAATTAACTACACGTATATTTATTAATAGGGTGACCTGGTGGTCTAGGGGTAAGGTGTCGGACTTCTGTACTGGAGTCCGGGGTTCAATCCTCGGTCCCAGCACAGATTTATCTGATTTACCAAACCCTTCCTTCACCTCTGACAAGACGTGTATTAATCACAACTTGTGAATGTATGGAATGCCAGGCCTCCACCGTGGTTTGGATTCCACGTTAAACTGTAGGTCCTCCATTTCATCTCACTATCACCCTACCATTACATATTAGCGTAAGTGCGTATAACCGGAACGGGTAGTAGGACGCGGTGCTAATAATAATAATAATAATAATATATTTATTAATAATTTAAATATTAGTCTTTACACAATTCACACAGACAGCATTGAATCAAACATAAAACTAGTCTATATCATTATGGGTATGCGGTGCAGGACTAGCATACCCAGAAAATATGCCACTGGTGTTGTCACTTGAACACTGGCAAGTTATTGTTTAATTTTCAAGGAAACAATTATATTAACTGTTGTGTAGTGAGACAGGATATTTGTAGTCTACAGATGGATTGTGTATATTATTAGCATTATCCCTGGTTATAATATATAGTCTATCAGTGATGGCAGTAGTAGTAGTAGTAGTAGTAGTAGTAGTAGTAGTAGTAATAGTAGTACACAAATCTACTAGTGTCTATTGTTTGCTTAATCCCTGAATAGACTGCATAGTCCTAGCAGTCAATAATAGCAGCAGGAGTACACAATTCTAATAGTATATACTACTAGATCAATCCTTGGGTAGAATGACTAGTAAAGTAGCCCCATGACTTATTTGGTGCTGACTGACAGCTCACAGCTGACAGCTAAAAACTTTTAAAAGCTACCAGACCAAATTATGTATCCCTACGCCGATCCATATGATCTGCAAAAACATGTGTTTAGCAGCTGTCACTTCTGACAGTCAAAATTTAGGTATATACCTAAATGTTGACTGTCAGAAGTCAGCTGTGAGCTGTCAGTCAGCACCAAAGAAGCCATGAGGCTATTGTAATAGCGGTAATAGCAGTAATAGCAGCAGTGGTGTAGCAACCAAGGGGTAGAGAGGGGAGAAGTTTGTCTGCACAAGATACTATTGGCTAAGGGGTGTCCTAGAGGCGTTATTTTGTAAGAAAATAAATCGAAAGAAATGAAAATATTTAAAGAATTTTTCTATAGTAATTTAAAAAAATAATCGTATAATAATAATAGTTATTATTAAAAAACGATTGAAATCCTTGTGTTATTAATTATTATAATTATGATTGTAAAATATTCACTTTAAATTATTCTACCATGTCTAAGGTATCTACCTATTTACATTTATACCTACCATTATTGGCTTAAGATTTTCAGGCTCTCCAAAAAGCTCTTATTAAGCTTCTTATAAGAATTTGGTTTCCACACCGAGTAGAGGGTGTCAAAATCGAGATCCGCCTCGGGCATCAGATGCCCTTGCTACACCGCTGACTAGCGACGTTTGTCTGCTACTACTAAGCTAAAATTCCTCCTGTATCACCGTGAAGTTCGTTTTTGGGCTGATACAAATTAGAAGGTGCTTTTTATGACAAATCTTGAATGGTATGAGTATAATAGCTTGCTTAGGCAATATATCCAGTACAGTGGTTGGGTTTCTCAAAGTAATGGAATATTGCAACAGGCAACCCGTGCTTAACATGACCTTGTCTTTTGTATGAACCAACATTCGTTAATAGATTTACATCTATAATAGTACAATCGTATCATTTTTAACTATTTACTAACACGACGAAAATGTAATTTTATTTTTAAGACTTCTAAATAAATTATAATGTTGATATTTACTAATATTGTGATTGAATGGAAAACAGTCTAACTGCTATTTCAAAACTAGGCTGCTCAAATGGGTGAATGATGATAAATTTCCAAGTTAGAATATTCATGGTGGAAACAATTTCCAGACAAATGTAGAGTGTTAGAGAATGTATAGTTATAAACGCAAACATTAAAAAAAAAATCTAATGTAATAAGACTTAGCAGCATATGGACCTTGGCGTTAAATATTTTAAACATGTTTCAGATACATTCAATTAGATACACACCAAACAAAGAACCAGCGAATAATTTTAACGGAATGATATTATAATATTGGGTGTTAAATACTTAATGTAATTTATGGGAACCAGTTATAATATAATACAAAACGTTTATAGGATGTTCAGAAAATTAAACTAACTCTTGATAACATTTAAAGATTGAAATTCTTATAAGAAATACTCGATAAGAAAGGTGATTCATGTAGATAAACTTTAGTAGTAGTGACGTGTGAAATGATCCTTAGAGTTATTAATTATAATAATAGTGACATATGAAATTATCCTTAGAGGTATTCATTGATAGCAGTGACATGTGAAGTGCTCCTTAGAGGTATTCATTAATAGTAGTGACATGTGAAATGATCCTTAGAGCTATTAATTAGTAATAGTGACATATTAAATTATTCTTAAAGGTATTTATTCGTAGTAATGACATGTGAAGTGGTCCTTAGAGGTATTCATTTTTAGCAGTGACATATGAAGTGGTCCTTAGAGATTTTCACTAATGATATTAGTGGCTTCCGGGTGACCTATGACATTGAGGTAGTTGAGAAGTAATATATTCATGGACAAACTCAAATTTCTTGATATCTTAGAACCTTTATTTTATTGATTTATTCAACCAGACGTTACACTATATTTACTTGATTTGTTTTGTAGTATAATAAACTTATTATTACTACTTTAATAGTTGTGTAGTGTAATAATCCAACTATTTATAATTAAATGGTGGTTTTGTATGCCAGTAACACCTAACATTTATTCATCTGATTAATTTAGTTATGTTCTTCATTAATTACAAACTATTTCACTAGCTCTTTTGAAGAAAAAACTCAGTTTGCTTTCTCAGAATGTGTGTGCAGTGTTGTTAACTGCAAATAGAGTTTCCACTTTCTGAGTTTCCCTTCAAACATTAACATGAACGTACGTACGATGACAAGCTTTGCAGGAGTTCCTGTTAGCAAGCAGCCGTGCAACGCACCTTTGTGTGCCCTGAGGCTATCGCGCCTTGTTCCGGCTAGAGACAAGAGCTGGACTTATATCGGCCCATGCATGGACGTCGTGACATCGTAAAATGTAATGACGATAATTTTCTTACCATTTGTAAGTTAGTGCAAGACAGCATTTGTTAGTGCTATTTGGATGAAATTTCACATTAAAATATATATCTTAGACCACACAACCACAACTCACATTAGAACAACCTTAATTTTCCTCATTTTCATCATATATCAACCGATTAACAGCTTATTCCTCTACTTCACATGTTGTCAAGCGATTAACAGCACATCCTTCTACTTCACATGTTGTCAACCGATTAACAGCACATCCCTCTACTTCACATGTTGTCAACCGATTAACAGCACATCCTTCTACTTCACATGCTTTCAACCGATTAACAGCACATCCCTCTACTTCACATGCTTTCAACCGATTAACAGCACATCCCTCTACTTCACATGTTGTCAACCAATTAGTCTAAACACCATCGCTTCACTCCATAAAGCATCTCTTCACCTCACAAAGCATCCCTTCATTTCATATAATTTCAACTAATCAATATCACAGTCCTCCACTTCACATGGCACATCCTATCACATCACACCACATAAACTACTTCAAATCCCTCCTCTTAGTAATCTAAAAATATTCAGACCTCCCAGGAACACATATAGTTAATATAGCAGTAATCCCCTCTACAGCCCCAGCTAGTATTACAAAAATGATCCCCTGTACACCTCAGCAAGTATCACGACAGTGATCCCCTGCACACCCCAGCTAGTATTACAACAGTGATCCCCTGCAGACCCCAACTAGTATTACAACAGTGATCCCCTGCACACCCCAGCTAGTATTACAACAGTGATCCCCTGCACACCCCAGCTAGTATTACAACAGTGATCCCCTGCAGACCCCAGCTAGTATTACAACAGTGATCCCCTGCACACCCCAGCTAGTATTACAACATAATCCCTTGTATACCCCAGATAGTATTGCAACAATAATCCCCTCATATCTCCCAGCTAGTATTACAACAGTGATCCCCTGCACACCCCAGCTAGTATTACAACATAATCCCCTTTATACCCCAGATAGTATTGCAACAATAATCCCCTCATATCTCCCAGCTAGTATTGCAACAATAATCCCCTCATATCTCCCAGCTAGTATTGCAACAATAATCCCTCTAGGTATAACCCAGCTAGTATTACAACAGTAATCCACTGTACACCCCAACTAGTATTACAACAGTAATCCCCTGTACACCCCCAGCTAGTATTACAGCAGTAATCCCCTGTACACCCCCAGCTAGAATTACAGCAGTAATCCCCTGTACACCCCAACTAGTACTACAACAGTAATCCCCTGCACACTCCCAGCTAGTATTACAACATTAATCCCCTGGGTATCACCCGCTAGTATTGTAACAATAATCCCCCAGTTAGTATTTCAACAGTTATCCCCTGTATACCCTCATATAATATTACAATATTAATCTCTGGATATACCCAGATGGTAGGTCTATTACAACAATAATCCCCTGGGTACACCCAGCTAGTATTACAACATTAATCCCCCAGCTAATATCACAACAACCATCCTCAGCTTGCAGTAGCCGCTCTGAATGTTGCCTGGATGGAGTACTGCAAGAAAGAACTTTGTGAGCTTGACAGAAAGAAAGTTGGTGGTCAATGCGTTGGAGTAACAGAGAAAGCTGTTCTACGTACAAACTTATAATAAAACAAATTAAGGAATAATAGAACATATTTTACTCTTTGCCATGACTTTTACTGACTAATAAAGGAACGATGATTGGTGAAAACCCTCATTAAATAGATCGCTCATAAAATACTTATTAATGTCAAAGAGCGTATTATGTGCACTCCGTTAACCTGAATGGTAGCAGAATTACCTTGTACTTTTTAACAATGGCATAGATTTTAACAAGTACGTCCAATCAGAGACCCGTGGGCCACTTGCGGCCCCTCAGTACGTTACGTCTTGCCTGTCAGCTAAAAGCTAAATACTTCAAATTGCACAAATAAACTAATAATAATAATAATATTTAGCACCGCGTCTTACTACCCGTTCGGGTTATACGCTTTAAGTACTAATTACACAAATTGATAAGGCAAGGTTGAATTAGAGGAAGTGAACCCGCATTTGCGTGGAGGGAGAGTGGAAAACCATTTAGGAAAATCCACTCCCAGTTCACCCGACCGAGATTTGAACCTTGATCTCCCCGTCCTCAGCAGTCGAGCTCAACACGACAAGCGCGTTAGCCAACTACGCCACCGAGGCGGGTAAATAAACTACAAATTAGGCCATTATAGCTGACGTAAATAAACGCTCGTTAGCATCCATATAGCTTACAGAAATGTAAGCATAATGTATGTATGCATGCATGTATGTATGTATGCATGTATGTATGTATGTATGCATGTATGTATGCATGCATGCATGTATGTATGTATGTATGTATGTATGTATGTATGTATGTATGTATGTATGCATGTATGTATGTATGTATGTATGTATGTATGCATGTATGTATGTATGTATGTATGTATGTATGTATGTTTTGTGTACTTTATTAGGGCATTGCATATTATAAATCGCACATATGGCCCCGTCCAATTCCCCTGAACTTATGCGGCCCGTCATAACATTTTTTGCGCCCCGCTGGCTCATGACAAAATTATTTCATGAGAAAAAAATAACAAATGCAGATTTATATTGGATATAATTAAACAATAAAATAAATACGCAAGTATTTTAAGTTATATTATAAACTATTTTTGCTTTATAAGTGAAGAAAAATATAACGTTTTCACACAAATTTACCGTGACCCGGCAAATGACTACTCTAGTATACAAGGAAGAGAGGACTATTTCGGGTGCGTTCGAACATAGTTGAGGAATGTTCGTGTTTGTTCATAACCGCTGAAACACTCGGGATGACAAAAGAAAATAATAATATATTAAGTGTTCAATCTTAATATTGTCAGTCCAGTATTGCGGCCAGTGAGTCAACAAGAGACAGAAACTCTAGCCTTTGGACCGTAAACGGTTGAGGACCCTTGATGTAATTCAATAAGGATGGAGTCTGCTGCTTTTCAGGGAAACGGAGTGGACATATTTAATAAGTTATCAGCACTTGACCAAATTAATGTATTTTTTATTTGGGGTATTTAACGTGCACTTTCTGAACCGACTGATATATCAGCACAAGTGATTTTCTCGGAGCGAGAGCGAAAGGGCGTATCAATTTTGATAGGAAAGGTATTTTAACATACCTTCCTGATCTATGCTCGAATCGTAAACAGAGTTTTTTTTCAGAAATGGTTTTCAACTCTCCCTTCACGAAAATGCGGGTACACTTCCTATAAATATAGCCTCTATAATCCCGAAAACTATTAACGTACTTAAAACATAAGCTTATAACCAGAACGGGTAGTAAGATACGGTGCTAAAAAAACATGGAATCGACGGCTTTACTTTTCCTCAGAAGAAAATTGTGTTGTGAATTTTTATCTTTCAAGAAAACATTTTCGACCCCGGTTGGGTTTGAACTCACGAACATCTGATTCTAAGGTGAGAACTTTAACTCAAGACCATCAAGTTTGACAAGTTAACGAAATACAAGTTTTAGGATGGTTCTTTCTTTGTAAAATGATTGTTTGACTCGGCTGTAACAAACATTCCTGGATCTTACACAATTAATTACCAGTCAAAACATACAAAACATTTTATTATATATTTATTTGTCATTCTATATTGTATTTATAGTTAAATAAATACAAGGCTAATATTGTTGGGGAGTTTTTTATTTGAATTAAAATTCCTTATATAAAATACTATAATTTATTTTTGAAATATGTAAATAACAATTATATATAGCTTTTGACAACTATAAAATTTTAAAAAACAAACAAGTTATACTTTAAAACAAAAGTAAATCATAACTGATTTTTACTTTCTCACTATCTTACAGGTATGGAAAGTATTGTGATCGCCAAAAAAATCGAACTCAAGATTTTGATGAATCTTGACATCTTGACCCCCCGAATCCAAAAAAGTTGTTTTTGACTTTCCGTCTGTCTGTCTGTCTGTACCTCCAACTAGAGCCTATACTATTTTACCGATTGGGCTAAAACTTGGTATATAGGGTTTTCATAGGGTTGCCCTGAGGGATTTTTGGAATTGGATATCTTATCCTAAAATTAAGGGTTGTTTACTGAAGGACAAAAAGAGAAAATGTCGATTTTCTCAAAATCGGCTATAACGATTTTGATTAAATTTCATTTCTAAGCATTTATAAATATTCCAAACAAAATGGATTCTCTCAATATTCCGGAAAAAATGACTCTAAGGGCTCCGGTCTGATGCGTCAATTTTTTTAATAATATATCTTAAACTATTTGAGATATGAAATTACTTATCTCTACAAATATGTAGGTATCTTTATTATACAAATATTTTATAAGAAGAATATTTTTATAAAACCAATAACTTTCAAGCTATACATATATATATATATATATATATATATATATATAGTTTAACTTTTCGAACACAAAAGGTAAAATTATTGCGACCATAAAAGAAAATCTAACCTGAAATGTTGATGGATGTCGACGTATCAATACCCCCAAACCCTAAAAAGTGGTCTTTTCAATGGTGTGTCTGTTTAAACTTAATATTAAGAGTAGTTTAAGAAAGGGTAAAAAGAGAAAAAATCGATTTTCTCAACATCGACTTAAACGATTTTGATTAAAATTTCGTATCTAGGTGTTGATTAAGATTATAAATAAACTGGCTATTTTCATTTTACCATGAAAATGAATTTTAGGGTACTTTACAGAAGCATAAACTTACGCATCTCCGCAACTATTTGAGATACTAAATAACTTATCATTGTATATTGTAGTACTATTAAAAATAAAAAACTTATATATGAAATATATTTTTATAAATCCGACAGTTTGTGAGATATTGGCAAATATATTAATACTATTTTGTGAGCTTTAGTTATAAAGAGATACTACTTAAGTTTTAACTCAATAATTCTCCAATGCTATAGAGTAATTAAATATAAGTAAGTCTTTAAAAGTTTATATTTGATTTTCCTTAAATCTCTAGTGGGAAATGTTTGTACAACAATGATCTATCTCCATTTTTAACTCAATAGTCAATATTTATCATTTTTTATTGGTCAAAATTTATAAATGAGGAATTTAATAGCAATGCGATGGCATGAAGATTTGCAACACTTAATAAAATGTCAAAAAAATTAACCGGAAGTTGAAATTTTAATACGAAGTGTTGACCCTTGTGGATCCAACATTGATCTTTTTTATCGGTCCAAATATACAAATGAGGACATTAATTCTTTAAAAACAAATTTATAAAATTTTAAACTGGAATTAAAAAAAATTGTACATAAGTATAGTGCAATTTATGCTTGGGTTTGCTAGTGTATATTATTTCGTTTCACATATATTACGAGTTTTGAGTAAATATTTCCAATTTCAAACAATATAGCGAGAGAGTCCGTGCGGATTCCGTACCATTTATTTTTGCAAGTAGCACACATTATCTGGTAAATATATGTTCCTTAGTATGTTTATATAGTTTGAGGAAGTGCTTCTCTGATAAGGAAGGACGGGGTTTGTTAGCTGACTTTCTAATTTGACGTTTATTTTATATTCCGATTTTAATCCACTCTTAGTGTAGACAAATGCGGATATTCTAAATATACACCATCTAGTATTTAATGAACTAGTCCTTGTCTTGTTATATCCCCTCAACAGGTAAGGTTTTCTCAAATTTCAGGACAGATCACTAATATGATAGATACACATGTGGCCTTACAATATAGTCAAATCGTGCCACGATCTGAACAAGGGTGAAAGTATTCCCTACCAAGGTCATCTCTATTCTTTAACGTCAATAGAATTTAGGTTATTAGTTAAATATATTTGTATTGGTTCTGAGCTTAATGATTCAGCTTTATGTAACTACTTGTGTAATGGATAGGTGCAAGGCTACTAACATAATGCTCACTCAGGTCTATATTATTATTATTATTATTATTTCTAGAAAAGCTTTCCACTAAAATGAATAACCGTTTAATAAATCGTTTCTCTTGTTCAAATGAAATGATGGTACTAATAAATGGTCGATATACTTGTAGTATTGGGGTTTGTGGCTAGCCAAGAGGATGCTATTGGCTAATATAGCTGTGAATTTGAGGGTTGTTGCAACCCCTTTGGGATGGAACAAGGCAATGGTCTAGATCAAGGTTTCCCAAACTCTTTATACCGAAGGATCCCTCGCACCAGAAAAAAACACATGCTGGAATTTTCATTAAAAAAATGTTTTCACTAATTTTGTGAATATTTAATAAATACAGTTAAATTTTACATGTATAAAAGTATAAATAAGCTCTAAACACCACATTTTCTGGCTGCGTCTTTGGCAATTGTCCTTTATTCAAGTTTAAAAAAATTGGCAATCTTAATTAGGGATGCTATTATATAGTGTGAAAAACTCAAATATAATATTTTATAATTGCCTCATGGAGCTTGAGCTCAGTGGATCACAGTTTGAAAAAGTCTGGTCTAGATAAGCGTAAAATTGTTTTTCAATCGGTGGGCCACAAAGGGCCAGCAGGTGTGCCACGTGAATTTGGGGGAAGATAAAAATGAGGTGAGAAAAAATTTGAAGTATAAAAAATAACTTCAGATACATAGTAAACACTAGTTTTTTTTTAATGAGACAAATATTAGAATATAAGCTATGTAACTATAAAACAATCTTAATACTCATTATTTTAATAATATAATTTCTTCTTAAAAACAATGGTGTGTTTTGACAATTTTAGCACATTATCCAGTGTGGTGTGAGTTGAAAAAGGTTGAAAATCACTGGTACAGTTAAAGAGTGGATCCAACTTGTTGTCGAGGTGATTGGTTTTCATAAGGCTCCTTCAAGTATAAATTTAATAATTTTAACTAATAAAGATTTGTTATTAATAATATTATTTTAGCACCACGTATTACTTACTACCCGTTCAGGTTTTGGCCCACACTTTATAATAATTTGGATGATAATAATATTGCTAATTTATAAAAATAATCTCAATTAATAATTATAATAATAAAAAGAGGACTTATAAGAAAAAACACAATTTTGATTGTCAGATTTCTAGTTTTAATACAAAAAAAAACAAACAAAAAGTATTTCACAATAAAAGTAATAACTTAGTACACGTAGGCCTAAAAGTTTTAAAAGTTATTAATAGAAAAAAATATTTACTTTAATACAAATGATTGGCTGTCCTACTAAACTTACTGAAGAGTTTTAGTTTTAAGGTTGTATGGAAGGGGACGCAAGAAAAAAACCAGTGTTTTTTGCAGTTTTTGCAGTTTTTATGGCAAAACATGTTCTTGGACAGATAAAATAAAATATTCCTCCATTACAAACACAGAGTTTCCTGATGATTTCCGATAGAATGAAACCTAGGTCGGGGGATTGGGTGGTGATGATCGGTTTTCTTTAAGAGGCAACCATTACCACTTTGTCCAATGGCAGCACTGTAAAATGTGAACTGTGTTCTTCTCTTCATTGTAAAAAGCAATATTGTGTTAGTTCCTTTTATATGTTTCTATCCCCCTTTCCTATACCTTCTTCCAAATATAATACAATTACCTCATAAAACGAAAACAGGTTTTCCTTATAGAGTTATAAACATAGAGTTTAATTTCTTCACATGTTTATATCAACAGTTACTAAATATCTGTCGTGAGCATGGTAGCCTTATCTAACAAACTTTTTAAATTAAGATAAAAAGTTGTCATTAAATTCCAGAATACCCTTGTCGGATCTTCAAGAAATTTTGAGGTAACCATGTGAAGAAAATTAAATTCTATATTTGTAATGGAACAATATTTTATTTATTTTGGTCAAAATAAGTTTTGCCACAAAAACTGCAAAACGCTTTCTTTTTCTCGCGTCCCCTTCCATAACACCTTAAGCCACTTGCTTTTCTGCACATCAGAGCTTTTTATATAGTGGGGTTGACCGCCCCAATTCCCCCCACCCCCCCACCCCATCGAGATCAGCCACTGGTCCAGATTGTTAAATTATTTGAGGAAGTAGTAATCAGTAGTGAGGGTACTAGGAAATGGTAATGTTTGATCCATCACACGTATGTCACTGTAATGGCCAACTTATTAAAGCTGGGAAAGTGGTTCTAACCACTAAGGTGACAGGAACAACTTGTCACTGTTGGAAACATCCCTTTCTCCTCACCTGTACGTCCACATCACTTATCAAATTCATCAATTCAGGAAAATAGGACCTCTTTAACAGGAGTCGGCAACTGGTAGAGCTCTTGTCAACTTTCAGTCGATCGCTCAAGAAAACTACAAAGTCATTAAAAGTCGATATTTGTTCCTTCTATACAAGCGATTAATGAAAAGCATTCAAATAATATTTTAATGTGACCAAAATAAACTTGATCAGTCATAATCGATAATGTTATAAGAAAATTAAATAGTTTAACATGAAAATCATATTTTATCTAGAAATATATTACCTGCATCGGTGGCGTAGTTAGCCAACACTCTAGCTTCGTATTGAGCTATACTACCGAGGAGGGGGAGATCGAGGTTCGAATCTCGCTCGGGTGAACGGGGGGGGAGGGGAGGGTCCTAAATGTTTTCCACTCTCGATCCATGCAAATTCGGGTTCACTTCCTCTATATTAACCATTCCAAATTCCTAACCCATTAACGTAATTATTACTTAAGTGTATAACCCGAACGTGTAATAAGATGCGGTGCTAAGTATTATTATTATTACTATGTATCATTTATTGAATAGTGGATATATAATTGTTTAAGGAAAGATTAAATTTAAGGAATAAATATAATACACATATATATATATATATGTGTATTATATTTATTCCTTAAATTTAATTATTATTATTATTATTATTATTAGCACCACGTCTTACTACCCGTTCGGGTTATACGCACTTAAATTTAATCTTTCCTTAAACAATTATATATATAATTATATATAATATATATTATTA
>CABFVZ010000102.1:416634-436506 GCA_902151445.1 Timema monikensis | reverse complement strand
GGGAAGGCGGTACGCCATTAAAAAAAAGTTTGGGAACCGCTAGTCTATACGGTACCCTTCATATTGTAATAAAGCCCGGCACAATATAACCTATGGTGCGCACCTTTGGTTTTTACCGCTATATGCATGTGATCTGAAACTGCCTGAGACATGAAATGAATAGCACTCTATATCTATTGTCGACTATTGTATATATGGGCAGGGTTTGAGAAATAAGTAATATTGTAACATGTTGGGAATTTTAATGACAAGTAACATTTATGACGCTGTAGTACTCCGGTACTTTTGACACAAAACAGACAGTCCTTTGTTTTAGTCGATAAAAAGGGTTTGACGTAACACACCGGCCTATTGGGTGGTCTATCTGCAAGAATGTGCCATGGTGATTTATAGAACGTCCAATATTTTGATTTTACATCTTCCTTAGACGCTTCGACGTCGCGAGGGTGGCGTTGAGGACGGAGCTGGTGAACGCTCGCGTCGGTTGGTCGGTGTCGGCAGAGGACGACAAGCACCGGAGGTGGGTGGTAGAGAACGGCCTCTGTTAAATTCAGCTAGATTGATGCTGAAGGAATTGTCCAAAATACCTGTTGGTAGTGGTGTTGGTGTTAATGCTCGTCGCTGTGCTAGATGATGAATGTAGAAATTCAGCGATAACAGCGACGGCGATGGTGATCTGGTACCCTGTACTGGTGAACATTCCCGATATGGCCGAGGCACAAAGATGTCGCTGGGGTTGTTCCTATTCTCAGTGTTATATTTAATGTTTTGTATGTGTAATGGATATTCTCACAACCATATATACCCTCTCCCCTGTCTTTTCTCAGTGACGTAAGAAATCGGGATGGTAATAATGCTGGATGTGAAAATCGATATACGTGCATTATTCAAACAATTCCTGTAACTGCTTTCCGAGTGTTGTAGTACCAAGGGCAAAATAGATTTTTCTCGAAATTCACTCTTACGATTTTGGATATTATTATTATTACAAACACAAGTTGAAATATCCATTTGTGATAAATATGAGATATTTAGACCGATGGGAGGTTATGTGAGTATTTGGTCACGGTCCCTTCATTGGTCGCGCTCAACCTTTACAAACATGAGCTATTGAAATTAAAATTTGTAATAGTAACTCAATATTTAAATACTTTATCGGTTTATAGGAAATATAGAAACTGTTAATTTAATTTTCTATTGTTTTGTTAGTGAATTTATTTAATACACAAATTGATAGTCCCTGCGGCATTACAAAGCCCTAATATGAGGCAGTTATAAAATTTTATAAAATATATGATTGGTTTGAAGGAAATATGAAACCGGCTCATTTATTTTTTAAATTGTGTTAAAGGAATTAATAAACACACTATCCCTAGATATTTAAAGTGTTACAACTTATGAATTTATGTAAAAGTTATATAGACGCTGTAATATTTTTCCCTAGGTATTAAACTTATGAACTTATGTAAAAGTTATATATTATTTCGTCAAAAGTAGAAAACTATCGGCACAACAGTTACAGTCTATAAATGAATATGTTAGATTTTGTATGTGTGTGACACCTTACCTTAAACGCATATTAGTTAAAATTATAAAACAATATTTAAGCAGTAAAACTGTTTGAAATGACGATATTAATAGCATACTTGTTTCTCCTTTCTATTCATATCCTACAGCTATTTTTTTTTTTTTGCTAAAGCTATATTAACTACACATGTGTAATCAATAAAGCTTAATATTTAACTTTCTGCGCTATTCAATATTTCATTCTGGCAATGTCGCCATCTCCTTACTGTCTTTGATTCCCCAAGGATTTCCCAACAACATATTCAAGGAATTTTTTTAAAAATAATAGCAACATTTTCTTACTATTTATTAACAAACAAGTTAATAAATTATATTTAAAACATTCATAGCATACAACAGAAACAACGTATTTAAAAAAAAAAGACAATCACCAATATTATTTAGGCCTTGTGAGCTGTACAAGTAAATAAGCGGAGCTAGTCTGGTATGGTTGGTTGAAGTGGTTGGAGTTCGAACACTGCCCTATTAAACTGAGGGTATTTTCATTACACTATTTTCAACTCTCCTGCCACACAAATGCGGATACACTTACCCCTCATAAATACCGTCTTTATTCCTACCCCATTATCGTAACTAAATTATTGTATGACATGTCACCGCTAGCTTCGATGACGTTAGCAGAATTTATGAAATAAGGTTACGGCAACATATGATATTCAGGGAGCACGCCTATTTTTTTAATTAGTTTTTAAACATCACACTTTGTCCTCCGAGATGTCATACAGCGTGGTTTAGATTTAGTCGCTTACAATCCAAATAATAGGCAGACTTTGGAAAGAAGACGTTACCGAAACTGCCCAAACTGATTATGTAGTCATTGAACCTTTCACCCATAATTTTAACATTTGAATAAGTTTTTTACATTGTTAAATACTCGAGATTTATGGGTTCTTCGGACATTACCTCTTCCTCCGTTGGTGACGGGCACGTGAGTGACTCTGGCTGTGAGTACTCTGATGTCTGGTAAGCAGGCGACTAGGTTGGTGGGGGTAGTGACTGCGGCGTCATGAAGGGTGTTGGTGTAGAGCTAGGAAGGGTGGTGGAAGCCTGGGCAACGCGGCCATAACGTCACCTTTGCGGAAATTGTACACAGAACATGCCATATCAAGACTCCTCGATTCTATCGTAGGGTAGTACTTCAGTCGCTCTTATCATGTGACAGGTAGAGTCACAGAACTCGATGTAGCCTCGCTCCTCTCTGTCTTGGTTCACTACTTTCTTTGTAAGTTATATGTCTATCGCTCACGACCATACTATAAATATTTTCTGCTGTCGTATAAGCACGCCCCGCAATCGTATGACCCACAAACATTATATTAATATAGCCAGTTCTAAGCATGATGAGCGAACCTGACCATTAAACGCGTTGGATGATTTGCTGAATCTCTAACCTGTCCACTGTGCAATTCGGTACTACACGTCCTTAAATCTTAAACTGATGTTAAACTTGTCCTAGCTGCCAGTGAAGATGTGTTGTCAACGGCTCGATGCTGCTGCCCGTCTCTTAAACGCGTTCAAAGTTCACAATTGTATGTGTACCAGGTTTTACTCCAGCGCAGATAAATATCAGTTTTTCCTTATTAAGATCACAGACATCTTCATCCGTTAGAGTACCAAAACTACAGGGTGAAAATACACAAAACTCGTCATCTAGATATGCTATTAGACTTCTACTGAATTTTGTATCGACCGCTTTTAATTTATCCACCGAGTACTTTTGATCGACGATTAGATCACAAAATCTTAGGGTCTACGTCTTGTCAACAATACTTACCAGCTGCTGTAACTTGTCCATCTTGATCCGCTCTACAGACGTTTATCAATAGTCGACCAAGTGACCTCCATTTATATTCACCCCCTATCGACGTCACGTGGTCTTGTGGGAGTATTAAAACCCAAACCCTCTAGGAAATAACAGTAAATTTTCTCACGGATGTGTAACAGGTGTCACGGAAAAGTACAACTCCGTAGTGAGCCAGTAATAGCCCGTATTTTCCTGTTCAAACATGTTTAGCATAATCACCACCAAGTAATGACCTTGGAGCCGTATGTGGAGAGTGGTCAAACTTGGAGGGGAAAATCACAGCGAAACGTTTCCAATAGCTCACAGTTGATGTTAGAGAATAGCCGAGAGAGGATACTACCCCTCCCTCACGGGCCGACACGTAGTGGGAGGAATGCCCGACGCCCGAGACTGCACAAAATAAACTACAAACTCCCACCCAAAACCCTGGGGCACAAATTAAAAACTAATGGGCATACATTAAAAACTAACGGGCACACATCAAAATCTAATGGTGCGAACATCTAATGGGGTTGGGCATTGACGACACGTCATGGGAGGAGTGCCCAAGATTGCACGCTCCCCACCGAAAACCCTGGGGAACACATTAAAATCTAATGGGCATACATTAAAATCTAATGGGGATGGGGATGAGCCCTGGCTAGCGGGTAGGATCCATTGAGGAATAAAAAATTGTGATGTGGTGACCCTCCTCCTGTCAAACGATGCCAGGATGGCTAGTTGGGCATGGTCTCGGGGGATGACACACCACCGACAACCCCAGGATGTGGGCGGGGGAATAAAGGTAAACCAACCGGATGTAAAAAGTGGGTCAATTGACATCACAATATCTCTCTCACACGGGGAATAGCCTCGGGGGTGTGACGAGATGCCATACTAGACTACTCTAATGCTAACACGATCTTGTTAATGTCAATGCTACCCCGCAAGTGCTAATGTGGATTTGTTAGTGCCAGTGTCACCATGCTAATGCTAGCATGGACTGGCTAGTGTCGGTGCCATCATTCAGAGTCTAGCAGTAAGATTTTGTTGTGCACAAAGGTGGATGTACAATTAAGTATAATGTTATAGGGCGGGGAGAGTCACGCTGACCCACAGATGACCAGTGTTCCAGGAAACTAGGCTACACCCACTACACTGCACCTTGTTGCAAGTCAACTAGGTTACCGTAACAATTCCTTGCCGAGCGAGCGGCACGAGTGTTGGTTGCCATTGTGATAGTCTCTGGCCCACTCTCCTTGCTTCTTTCAGAGTAGCGCCTTCCACTCTATATCGGAGAGTGAGGATAAATAGATGATACAGATATACTCATTAGTATAATACTAAGGGGACCACTATATACTATAGTAGCTAATTCCACTCTATATCGGAGAGTGAGGATAAATAGATGATACAGATATACTCATTAGTATAATACTAAGGGGATCACTATATACTATAGTAGCTAATTCCACTCTATATCGGAGAGTGAGGATAAATAGATGATACAGATATACTCATTAGTATAATACTAAGGGTATCACTATATACTATAGTAGCTAATTCCACTCTATATCGGAGAGTGAGGATAAATAGATGATACAGATATACTCATTAGTATAATACTAAGGGTATCACTATATACTATAGTAGCTAATTCCACTCTATATCGGAGAGTGAGGATAAATAGATGATACAGATATACTCATTAGTATAATACTAAGGGTATCACTATATACTATAGTAGCTAATTCCACTCTATATCGGAGAGTGAGGATAAATAGATGATACAGATATACTCATTAGTATAATACTAAGGGTATCACTATATACTATAGTAGCTAATTCCACTCTATATCGGAGAGTGAGGATAAATAGATGATACAGATATACTCATTAGTATAATACTAAGGGTATCACTATATACTATAGTAGCTAATTCCACTCTATATCGGAGAGTGAGGATAAATAGATGATACAGATATACTCATTAGTATAATACTAAGGGTATCACTATATACTATAGTAGCTAATTCCACTCTATATCGGAGAGTGAGGATAAATAGATGATACAGATATACTCATTAGTATAATACTAAGGGTATCACTATATACTATAGTAGCTAATTCCACTCTATATCGGAGAGTGAGGATAAATAGATGATACAGATATACTCATTAGTATAATACTAAGGGTATCACTATATACTATAGTAGCTAATTCCACTCTATATCGGAGAGTGAGGATAAATAGATGATACAGATATACTCATTAGTATAATACTAAGGGGATCACTATATACTATAGTAGCTAATTCCACTCTATATCGGAGAGTGAGGATAAATAGATGATGCAGATATACTCATTAGTATAATACTAAGGGTATCACTATATACTATAGTAGCTCCTTCCACTCAACATCAGAAATTGAGGAAAGAACTGGAGGATACAGATATACTCACTAGTATAATATTAAGGGAACCACTGTATACTATAATAGCTCCTTCCACTCAACATCAGAAATTGAGGAAAGAACTAGAGGATACAGATATACTCACTAGTATAATATTAATGGGACCACTGTATACTATAATAGCTCCTTCCACTCAACATCAGAAATTGAGGAAAGAACTGGAGGATACAGATATACTCACTAGTATAATATTAAGGGCACCACTGTATACTATAGTAGCTCCTTCCACTCAACATCAGAAATTGAGGAAAGAACTGGAGGATACAGATATACTCACTAGTATAATATTAAGGGGACCACTGTATACTATAATAGCTCCTTCCACTCAACATCAAAGAGTTAGAATAACAACCAGGGGATACAGGTATACTCACCAGTAGAATATTAAATGGACCATTACTTACTAGTGTTGCTACTTCCTCTATTTGGAGAATAATCAGAGAAACACAGATAATTTTATTGGATTCTGTGTCTTGAAGAATACCTTATCAAGAAGGGAGACTCAGGGTACTGGGTCTTCAAGGCTACTTTCTTAAGATGGTATATTCATGATATTGGATACTGGAACTTGAAGGGTACGTTCTCAAGAGGGTAAACTCAGGATACTAGATACTCGCTCTTAAAGGGTACCTTATCCATAGAAGAAACTCAGGGTACTGTATACTGGGACTTCTAGGGTATCTTCTCAAGAGAGGAGATCCAGGGTATTGGATACTGGGACTTCTAGGGTATCTTCTCAAGAGAGGAGATTCAGGGTATTGGATACTGGGACTTCTAGGGTATCTTCTCAAGAGAGGAGATTCAGGGTATTGGATACTGGGACTTCTAGGGTATCTTCTCAAGAGAGGAGATTCAGGGTATTGGATACTGGGACTTCTAGGGTATCTTCTCAAGAGAGGAGATTCAGGGTATTGGATACTGGGACTTCTAGGGTATCTTCTCAAGAGAGGAGATTCAGGGTATTGGATACTGGGACTTCTAGGGTATCTTCTCAAGAGAGGAGATTCAGGGTATTGGATACTGGGACTTCTAGGGTATCTTCTCAAGAGAGGAGATTCAGGGTATTGGATACTGGGACTTCTAGGGTATCTTCTCAAGAGAGGAGATTCAGGGTATTGGATACTGGGACTTCTAGGGTATCTTCTCAAGAGAGGAGATTCAGGGTATTGGATACTGGGACTTCTAGGGTATCTTCTCAAGAGAGGAGATTCAGGGTATTGGATACTGGGACTTCTAGGGTATCTTCTCAAGAGAGGAGATTCAGGGTATTGGATACTGGGACTTCTAGGGTATCTTCTCAAGAGAGGAGATTCAGGGTATTGGATACTGGGACTTCTAGGGTATCTTCTCAAGAGAGGAGAGTCAGGGTATTGGATACTGGGACTTCTAGGGTATCTTCTCAAGAGAGGAGAGTCAGGGTATTGGATACTGCTACTTAAAAGGGTACCTTCTCAATAGAGGAGACTCAAGGCACTGGATACTGGTACTTCCATGATATCTTCTCACGATAGTCTACTGTTGACAAGATAACAAACAGGAACTAAATAATCCAATTACTTGTTTAAATTATTTATTTATTATCATTTAAATGTTTATTTTATGCCCTCATATTCTATTATTCGTTTGTAAAATGTAGATACATTATTAATTCAAGTATCTTATAATTTTTAATAATCATAAAGATCTTATTTAATTATTTTTAAGTGAAATATTTGTATATGTGACGAATATAGGAAAATAAGAAATACAATCAACTTTATGATATTACCATTTGTCTTGCTTCGATAATTGAATATCTAATAAAATTATTGAAAGTTGAGAAAATTTATCTTAGATCACTTATCGTTGCTATCTTTCAGTATCTGCCTGATCAACAACTGGTCCACACACGAAAGATCTAATTCGTTACCGAAAAAACAAAATCGAGTAGAACAATTAAAAATAATAGATACCTAATAGCGTGTCCGTGTAAAGTTTATCTGGCAATTCAATCAACCAATAAAGCTTTATTGAAATCCATCAAAGAATGTACGTAGGTAGTTGTACAGGTTGTTGCGGCCGGTTACGTAACGAACAGCCTCGAGACAAACATAGGTTGAGTATAATAATAGGAGAAATGGCTTCGTTTGAATATAACTCGTTTACAAGTCACTTTTCAGGTACCATACTCGTATTACTAGTCCCCGGAGAAACCGTTACACTCTGGTAAGGGAGATACTAGTCACTATTCATGTACCTTACCTTTGTTACTAGCCATTGTTCATGTACCATACCTTTGTTATTAGCCATTGTTCATGTATCTTACCTTTGTTACTAGCCATTGTTCAGGTACCATACCTTTATTACTAGCCATTTTTCAAGTACCATATCTTTGTTACTAGCCATTGTTCAGGTACCATATATTTGTTACTGGCCATTGTTCAGGTACCATATATTTGTTACTAGCCATTGTTCAGGTACCTTACCTTTGTTACTAGCCATTGTTCAGGTACCATATATTTGTTACTATCCACTGTTCAGGTACCATATCTTTGTTACTATCTATTGTTCAGGTACCTTACCTTTGTTATTAGCCATTGTTCAGGTACAATATCTTTGTTACTAGCCATTGTTCAAGTACCATATATTTGTTACTAACCATTGTTCAGGTACCATATATTTGTTACTATATATTGTTCGGGTACCTTACCTTTGTTACTAGCCATTGTTCAGGTACCATATCTTTGTTACTAGCCATTGTTCATGTACCATACCTTTGTTATTAGCCATTGTTCAGGTACCATATCTTTGTTACTATATATTGTTCGGGTACCTTAACTTTGTTACTAGCCATTGTTCAAGTACCATATCTTTGTTACTAATAATTGTTCAGGTACCATATCTTTGTTACTATATATTGTTCGGGTACCTTACCTTTGTTACTAGCCATTGTTCAGGTACTATAACTTTATTACTAGCCATTTTTCAAGTACCATATCTTTGTTACTAGCCATTGTTCAGGAATCATATCTTTGTTACTAACCATTGTTCAGGTACCATACTCGTATTAATGGTCCTCAGAGAAACTATTACAGTCTTAAGAACGGAGCTACTATTCAGTGTTCTGATCCTATACTTGTGGTACAAGTCCCTAGAGTCTAGAATGTAGACAAACAATTAGGTTGGTATGTTACTAATCTTGTATGACAAAATTGTCTTTATTATTATTATTATTATTATTATTGTTATTGTTATTATTATTATTATTATTATTAGCACCGCGTCTTACTACCCGTTCGGGTTATACGCACTTACGCTAATGTGTAGTGGTAGGGTGATTGTGAGATGAAATGGAGGACCTACCGTTTAATGTGGAATCCAAACCACGGTGGAGGCCTGGCATAATTGTCTTGTTGAAAGGGAGAAAGAGTGTTTTACACCACTTCGCTGAAAACACTGTCTGGTTCGTTGAGGGTGAGAATTTATTACAATACTTCCCTGAAAACATTGTCTGGTTGGTTGTGGAGAAGAGTTTATTAAATATTATCTTATCTGAAACATTGCCTTGTTAGCTAGGGAGAAGATTAAGTTACAACACTTATCTTAAACCATTGCCTGTTTGGCTGGGGGAAAACGTATTTTACAACACTTACCTGAAATAATTGCCTGGTTGGTTAGGGGGAAGATTATGTTACAGCACTTACCTGAAAACATTGTTTGATTAGGGAAGAGAGCTTATTACAACATTTATCTGAAAACATTGTCTGGTTGGAGGAGAGAGTTTATTAAAACACTTATCTGAAAACATTATCTGGTTGGTTGGAGGAGAGAGTTTTTTTACAACACTTACCTAAAAACATTGCCTGGTTGGTTAGGGGGAAGATTACGTTACAACACTTCCCTGAAAACATTGTCTGGTTGGTTGGAGGAGAGAGTTTATTACAACACTTATCTGAAAACATAATCTGGTTGGTTGGGGGAAAAAGTTTTTTACAACACTTACCTAAAAACATTGCCTGGTTGGTTAGGGGGGAAATTATGTTACAACACTTCCTTGAAAACATTGCCTGGTTGGTTGGGGAAGAGAATTTATTACAACACTTACCTGAAAACATTGTCTGGTTGGTTAGGGGAGAGAGTTTATTACAAAACTTGCCTGAAAACATTGCCTGGTTGGATAGGGGGAAGATTATGTTACAACACTTCCCTAAAACATTATCTTGTTGGTTGTGGGAGAGACTTAATTACAATACCTACCTAAAAACATTTCCTGGTTGTTTAGGGGAACATTGTGTTACAAAACTTACCTGGAAACATTGTTTGGTTGGTTGGGGGAGAGAGTTTATTACAACACTTACCTGAAAACATTGCTTGGTTGGTAGGGGGAATTTTTTTTGTCACAACACTTACATGAAAACATTGTTTGGTATGTAGAGATAAATTGTTACAACCCCCTAAAAAAGCTCAATAATTGGTTTGATCTCACCTTTCATTCTTATCTGGCATCACCTCTCACTGAGTGACTATTACTAACCCCATAAACCATCCTCATCTTTCTACACGTGAATGTTACCATCTGATGTCTTAACCACTCAATAAAGATTGTCACTCACGCTCTTATCGGTATTCCCTATCACTCAGTGACTGTCACTCACCTTCTGATCCGTTCTACCCTCTCACTCAGTGACTGTTACTGAACGCCTGATCGGTACTTTCTTCTCACTTAGTGACTGTTACTCATTACCTGATTGGTACGCCCCCTCACTCAGTGACTGTTACTCACCGACTGATTCGTTCTTATCTCTCACTCACTAACTTTTACTCACTTGTTTATCGATACTCCCCCTCACTCAGTGACTGTTACTCACCTGCTGATTCGTTCTTATCTCTCACTCACTAACTGTTACTCACTTGTTTACCGGTACTCCCCCTCACTCAGTGACTGTTACTCACCTGCTGATTCGTTCTTATCTCTCACTCACTAACTTTTACTCACTTGTTTATCGATACTCCCCCTCACCCAGTGACTGTTACTCACCTGCTGATTCGTTCTTATCTCTCACTCACTAACTGTTACTCACTTGTTTACCGGTACTCCCCCTCACTCAGTGACTGTTACTCACCTGCTGATCAGTTTCAACCTCTCACTCTAGAGCTGATACCATCAGTCTGAATTGCTCAACAGCCATTGATCCGCTTCTCACGTCATTGGCCCACATTCAAGTTGAATTGTTTTATATTATATTTCCACACTGTTTTTGATCGGATTTTATGCTCACGAATATTGAGCTATATTACTCTATAGCCATTTACAAAGTCAAATCGTGGGATCTACAAATTGTTTAGTAGTGTGACCTCGAGTGTTACTAAGGCGTATTTTTATACACCTTTTTATTGGGTATATATAAAATTTAAAGATAATTACTCATTTAAGTCTTGTATTGTATTTTGTAAATCCAAAGATTGCCAATCTTGTACCTTAATATATAACTTCCATTGTAAGATAATAGGAGAGACTCAGTGGCTACAGGATATTGGTGAGACAATGAGGGACAAGTGGTGAGTGGTGAGATACTGAGGGACTAGTGGAGAGTGGTGAGATACTGAGGGACTAGTGGAGAGTAATGAGTTACTGAGTGACTAAAGGAGAGTGATGAGATACTGAGTGACTAAAGGAGAGTGGTGAGATACTGAGGGACTAGTGGATAGTGGTGAGATACTGAGTGACTAGTGGAGAGTAATGAGATACTGAGTGACTAAAGGAGAGTGATGGGATACTGAGTGACTAAAGGAGAGTGGTGAAATACTGAGGGACTAGTGGAGAGTGGTGAGATACTGAGTTACTAAAGGAGAGTGATGAGATACTGAGGGACTAGTGGAGAGTGGTGAGATACTGAGGGACTAGTGGAGAGTGGTGAGATACTGCTTGACTAGAGGAGAGTGGTGTCCACAGGAGCACTTAGTGTCTTGTTCAGTAATGATATCACTATTCCTCACTGTATCAACAGTTGAGATATATCAAGAGGTGAGTTGTAGACTCTGTCCACAGGAGCACTGAGTGTCTTGTTCAGTAATGATATCACTATTCCTCACTGTATCAACAGTTGAGATATATCAAGAAGTGAGTTGTAGACTCTGTCCACAGGAGCACTGAGTGTTTTGTTCAATAATGATATCACTATTCCTCACTGTATCAACAGTTGAGATATATCAAGAGGTGAGTTGTAGACTCTGTCCACAGGAGCACTGAGTGTCTTGTTCAGTAATGATATCACTATTCCTCACTGTATTAACAGTTGAGATATATCAAGAGGTGAGTTGTAGACTCTGTCCACAGGAGCACTGAGTGTTTTGTTCAGTAATGATAACACTATTCCTCCTTTTATCAACAGTTAAGATATTATATCAACAGGTGAGTTGTAGAATCTGTCCACAGGAGCAATGAGTGTATTTATGTCATGGTATATAGTCAAGCACTCACCGACTGTTGCTAATTACTCTCGAATGTCTTCCATTAGCCGGTTTCAGTTCATGCACGGCTGCCAGACTGTGACCAAACGTCACCTTTCTTGTACACCGCAATTGTTGTAAGTTCCACACATTCCATGCGCAATTGTCTCTAAATTGTTGACTAAGGTCACGGTAAACAATTCAAAGGCAAGGGTAATAGCCTCGAATTAAAAAAAACAACATATGTATCAGCAATATATATTATATTTTCCCTGTGTTAAATTTTGAATTATTTCACTTAACAGTTACCAAAGTAACTTTTAATTAATAAGGTGATAAGAATCAAATATATAAAATCCCACACTTTTATTTTACTAAATAGTTTCTAGTATTTAGGTTTTCCACAATTTTACTTTTTTGAAAGAATGTTTTCCTTAAGGTGGGTTTGTAACAAAGTTAAAATAGAAGGCTTAATGTGTGTTTTGTTTTTGAGATGGGGATGGAGAGGGATCTAACATGTGTATTAGTACTAGATAATACCTCTCAACCTAAGTCGGACGTGACCAATTGGCTTTCTGTGGGAATGACTTCATTGGAGGCAAAAGGCCCGCACGATCTTTATCGTGTTTGTTTACTCTTCAAAAATTAAATTTTATTATTTTAAAAGTGCATTCTATTAATTTTACATAAATACCATATTGTATGATTTTAACCATACCGTGTAAAATATAGGCAGATTTAATTATGAAAATAAAACAACATCAAATTTAATTAAAAAATTTATAATCATGTTCGTAAATCTAGAATACAAAAAGATTCAGAAAAGAAAGGTTATTAATGCCATAAATTGATAAACTGTTCACAACATAACAAGAGAAATTCTTCAACAAAGGGGGTAGTTGAAAACTTGGTGGTTGGAACGTTTCACTTGTTAAAGGTTGAACAGAAATTTGCAAAAGGTAGGATAGTAGCAATTAAAATTTTCAAAAGATAGAATTATAGCTATTTGATGTGGCTAAATTCTGGGTCATGTTTACAGGGTGGAGGTAAGGGGGGGTGATAGACAGGCAGATTTCAAGCACCCCGGAATGACGAATATAACGTACCTTAGAATCCTATATTATCCATGAAGTTATGTTTAAGTGTGAGCTTTATATTATACTACATTCTGCGATTTATTTACTTAAGAGGCATTATTTTTATTTAGTATAGCGTCTAACTTTCCATTGGGGCTATGCGAATTATGAACTATTAATATTAATATTATTATTATTTCATTTAAATTATAAGAGGGCTCACCGATTATTATCATAGTACTAACACTCGTTTTAATCGGGAATCATTTCAGCTACATTATCAATGATTGTCGTTATTAAGCCCACTTTAGACATCAGCGTCTTATTCTAGTGATATGAGCCAAATAGCTGGCTCACTGTTGTGGAAGAATGTTCTTAGTGCTCACTCTCGCAATAGACTAGATGGACAATGACGGAGAGATAGGCCTTCGAGTCCCGATCCGGTGTACTGAGAATTTTTTTTCTTCCTAAGTTGATATCTACTCTCCCTCCACGCAAATGTATATACACTTCTCCTCAAATCAATCCTACTTTTAATACATGGTATTAAAAATAAAGCTTCAAAATGGGTTGATGATAATGAATTGGGAGCTTATTTAAGTATATATCAAATTTAGCGACAGTATGCACTTGACTAAATGAATACTTTGGCATTTGGTTGGATTGAACATTTATAAAGAATATCGAGAAACAACGGAAATAAGAGTTTATGTCATCGTTGATCCTTCTCAAATGATGTATGGATAGTAAGTACACTGGAGATCCTCCAAGTTACTGGAACTGTCGATAAAATCGATTTGTTATCCTATAATTTATTATTGATTAATAGCTTGATTGAGTATAAAATAGTTGCAGAAGCCCCAAATAAACCGGCCCATCGGGATACTTCCCGGTGTCACAATCCCCCCCGGAAGGCTGACTATAAGTTATATTAGTCATTAAGCTTAGAAAATTCTGTTTGTCTTGGCGGTATGAAAGCGAAGTCGGACAACAGCTGTGAATCTAGACTTGGAAAGACGGGGACTTCCCCACTGGATAATCAGTCACTAGTTAGTACCTATAATGGTGTTTACACTGTCTCTAGGCTGAAGACTACACTATCCCTGGTCTTCGCTGTCCAAAGTCTGTAGTTTCCACCGTCCATAGCCTGGAGTCTACTGTCCAAAGTCTATAGTATCCACTATCCATTGCCTGGAGTTTACTGTCCAAAATATATGGCATCCTCTGGACATAGTCTGAAGTCTCTATTGTCCATAGTCTGTAGTCTCTACTGTCTAATATCTGAAGCATCCACTGTATATAGTGTGGAGTATCTATTGTCCACTGTCACTGGTCTATAGTATTCAGTGTCACTAGTCTATAGTCTCCACTGTCACTGGTCTATAGTCTCAACTGTCATTGATCTATAGTCCCCACTGTCACTGGTCTAAAGTCTCTCCTCTCACTGGTCTATAGTCTCAACTGCCATTGATCTATAGTCCCCACTGTCACTGGTATATAGTCTCCACTGTCACTGGTCTATAGTCCCCACTGTCACTGGTATATAGTCTCCACTGTCACTGGTCTATAGTCTCAACTGTCACTGGTATATAGTCTCCACTGCCACTGATCTATAGTCCCCACTGCCACTAGTCTATAGTCTCTACTGTCACTGGTCTATAGTCCCCACTGCCACTAGTCTATAGTCCCCACTGTCACTGGTCTATAGTCTCCAGTGTCACTGGTCTATAGTCCCCACTGTCACTGGTATATAGTCTCCACTGTCACTAGTCTATAGTCCCCGCTGTCACTGGTCTATAGTCTCCACTGTCACTAGTCTGGAGTCTCCACTGTCACTGGTATATAGTCTCCACTGTCACTAGTCTATAGTCCCCACTGTCACTGGTCTATAGTCTCCACTGTCACTAGTCTGGAGTCTCCACTGTCTTCAGACGAGAGTCGCCACGGTCCCTCGATCGGAGTGGTCCAGCATGTCTTCTCTCTTGCCGCTTGGTGGGGGGTGTTGGAGGAGGTGTGTCCGTACTTGTGGTCTTGTAGCCAGGTGAATGTAGGTCTGTAGGTCTTGATTGGGTGCCTGGAGGGTGTTGGGGAGGGGGGACTGGAAGGAACAGTTACAGTGCCATGGCACAGTGAGCCACGTGGTCGCGCTATGTCCACCTCGGACCGGGCTCCTCGATAAACTTGTGTCACTCATAACACGTGGGATATCGATCAAATTGGAAGCTTAACTGTGAAACACATTTTGTTTGTTTACATTTATTAGGATATTTAAAGAGAAAATTTAAATTGTTTTGTGAAAAAAATGCCACCAGGGATATTGTATTTTATAACCTGTTGTGAATGAAGTTCTTCACGTCACATCTGTTACGTGCAGTGCGTTTTTTTTGCCCGGGAGCAACTAGGTGACAGGTACGTGGGAGTCTACCCTTTGTTATTATCAAATTATGTTTGGTTACTTGAGAATTCAGGGAGCGTTTTTACAAATTCGTGTAGCACTGGAAAATATTAACTTCAAAGAATACGGTTTCTTGGTGATGTGTGTTTTTGTTGGATGAATTAATTATATTTCTTACCCAACTTCAAGAGAATGTATGTATTGTATTTGTGTATGTTGAATTAACTAACAATATTATCGGCCCAACTTGAAGAGAATGTATATATTGTGTATGTTGAATTAACTAACAATATTTCCTGCCAAACTTCAAGAAAATGTATGTATTGTATTTGTGTATGTTGCATTAACTAACAATATTTCCTGCCCAACTTGAAGATAATTTATATATTGTGTATGTTGAATTAACTAACAATATTTCCTGCACAACTTCAAGAGAATGTATGTATTGTGTATGTTTAATTAACTAACAATATTTCCTGCCCAACTTTGAAAGAATGGTTGTATTGTATATGTTGAGTTAACTAACAATATTATCAGCCCAACTTGAAGAGAATGTATGTATTGTGTATGTTGAATTAACTAACAATATTTCCTGCCCAACTTGAAGAGAATGTATGCATATTGTATGTTGAATTAACTAACAATATTTCCTGCTCAACTTGAAGAGAATGTATGTATTGTGTATGTTTAATTAACTAACAATATTTCCTGCCCAACTTTGAAAGAATGTATGTATTGTATATGTTGAATTAACTAACAATATATTCTGCCCAACTTTGAGAGAATGTATGTATTGTGTATGTTGAATTAACTAACAATATATTCTGCCCAACTTGAAGAGAATGTATATATTGTGTTTGTGTATGTTAAATTAACCAACAGTATTTTCTGTCAAATTTGAAGAGAATGTGTGTGTTTTGTATTTGTGTATGTTGAGTTAATTAACAATATTTTCTTCTCAACATGAATATAATGTATGAAACCTAATGGTTTTTTTGAATTAACAAACAATATTTCCTGCCCTACTTTAATGAAATATGATATGTTGTGTTGGTGTATTTTGAATGAACTTAAAGTATTTCTCTCGTAATTTTTTTTCTAAAAACCGCGCCCTACAACCTGCCAAGGTTATACGCGTATGTAGCTACTAATTACGCTAGTGATTAAGGGATGAGGTAGGTTGAATTTAGATGCAGTGCACCCACATTTGCGTAAAGTGAAATTGGAAAACCACTTAGTAAAACCACCCTCAGTACATTTTATCGGGATTTAAACCCCGATCTCCATGTCATCGGCAATCTAGTATATTGTGAGAGTGACGCTTTAGACCATGTGGCCAATGAAGCAAGTCCTTACTTTGAAGGGTTTGCAATATATTTTGCTTGTGTATGTTGGATGAAATTACTTTAGCTTATATCTTGAAGGGAATGTAAAATATTGTGTTTAAACATAAGTAGTTGTTATGTGAAGAATGTTATTTTGCGAAGTCAAGGTGTTTCATCATTAAGAAATAAGTGACAAGGACCAACAATATCCGGTCTTATCTAGCTGAAGATCAGTAACTCTTCAAATGAGGCAAGCTATGTCACCCTAAACCCCTTAGAAATACTTCGTCAAATTACCATTGGGTCATTACCCATCATTAATACTATATTTCCTAACCATGATACAGTAACAAAATATAGATGGAAGCGTTTGTTTGATATTTTAATTAACAAAATAATTAACTTATTTACAGCTCACACAGTAAATAAAATACACAAATTATAAGTTTTATTTTATTTTGGGTGGCCTGGTGGTTTAGGGGTAAGGTGTCGGACTTCTGTACTGGGGGTTCGAGGTTCAATCCCCGGTCCCGGCACAGATTTATCTGATTTCCAAAACACTTCCTTCATCTCTGACAAGACATGTATTACTCACAACTTGTGAATGTATGGAATGCATGGCCTCCACCGTGGTTTGGATCCCACGTTAAACTGTAGGTCCTTCATTTCATCTCACAATCACCCTTCCATTACACATTAGCGTAAGTGCGTACAACCTGAACGGATAGTAAGACGCGGTGTTAATAATAATAATAATAATAATAATAATAATAATAATAATAAAAAATAATAATAATAATATTTCATTTTAACACGGGATAAAATAATTCTTTTACAAGCATGTGCAAAAGCCCAAATTTTTAATTCAAAGTGAATCAAAATATTTGCTTCCTAGCTCAAATCGAGCATCAATCTATAGAAAACTAACCGATCGAATTCAAAGAGGTTTTACGACGATAAATCTCTTCTACTCCAATCAATTTTTAATCATTCAAATCGAATACCGATACAAGGTTAAATAATATTTTTATTTGAGCAAATGATACATTTAAAAAAAAATTACGAACAAAATCCAAATAATGGATAGATTATTATTATTTAAAAATACGCAAAGCGGTGCTAGTTTCGAAAATATTATATTGCTATGCTGTAATGTCCTTTGTAATATAACACAAGAAAAGCTACGATAGTTTTGTTTTCCTAAAGGGCTACTGCTATAACGCACTCTGCAATAATCTTACACTAGGCACTAGTACTAATTTTTCTATCATCAACTGCTATAATGTCCCCACAATAGAACACAAGGCCCTACAATAATATCTGTATCAGTAAAAAATTTTATAATGTCCCCACAATGTGACAGAAAGCATGTTAAAATTCCCCCACAATGTGACACAATGCATGTTATAATTCCCCCACTATGGGACACAAAGCACTAATATGATAATTGTATCATTAAAAAATGTTATAAGGTCCCCACAATGTGACACAAGGTACTACTATAATCGTTGTATCATTAAATGCTATAATGCCTCCACAAGATGAAACAAGGCACTAATATGATAATGGATTAAATAGCCATGCTAATTTATTTGTTAATAACGGTTATAGCTGCATGCAAATAACATATACTGTAATTTGAAAAATGACACCTGAACCCGAGAATCGAACCCGGGACCCTTGGCTTAGTACGCCAATGCTCTAACCACTAATATATGAATGAAGATTCACACTAGCAATCTGAAGTTTCCTGGAGAGCTCAGTGGCTTGAGCGTTGGCGTACTAAGCCAAAGGTCCCGGGTTCGATTATCGTGTTCAAGTGTCATTTTTGAATTTACAGGACACTACAATGAGATTGTTGTATCACTAAGTGGTATAACCCCTCCTTCCCCCGCAATGCGACACAAGGCACTGCTATGAGAGTTGTTTCGATTATGTAATATGATAATGTCCCTTCCATTATGCCGATAGGCACTTCTATGGTAGCTTGTTTACCCTCTACAATTATAAAAAAAAACTGCATTTCACTACCCGTTTGTGTTACACGCATTACATGAACCAACTACGTGAAAGTGTTAGGAATAAGGAGTGTTAAATTTGATGAAAGTGTAACCGCATTTGCATGAAAGCGAGGGGGGATCCCGTTTAGGGAAAAGCACCCCTAGCATACCCAGCTGGACCACGATCTTTTACCTCCCCTTCATTGTCATCAATCCAGTCTCCTGCAAGAGTGACGCCCTAGACCATTTGGCCATGGAAGCGGGCTACCAATAAATTGTATAATTGATGCACTAGAGCCAAATATACTGAAATGTTGTTTAACGCTTTCTTTCGTTTCTTGGTTTTTCTTTTATAATCGATGTTATGGGCATACCGAAGAATGGTCCAGCTATAATCAGTAAAAACGTTAGGATTCCACTTCCCTAGGCATGGGGGTGTTCAAGTAATATGTAAGCACATTTTTGGCCATTTTGAACCCCGTGCCCCTCTTTGTGAGCAAAAAGAAGCAAACGCTCGACTCACCCCCTCACACCACCCCCTCGTGCTTGCTCATGTATTTTTTTAAATTTGTTCACAGGAATAACGATTATTCTTTTTAATTTTATATTGATGGTAATTATTTAAGTAGAGGTGTAAATTAATAGTGTGGAGTATTTCCCAATAAATAATTTGATTAAATTAATTTAAATTTGTTCCACTAAAGTAAAATTAAAAAGGTTTTAAAAATTAATTATAACAATCTTAAATTTTAATTTAAACTTGATTGAATTAATATATTTTTTTTTTTTTTTTTTTTTTTTTT
>CABFVZ010000102.1:333135-416598 GCA_902151445.1 Timema monikensis | reverse complement strand
TTTTTTTTTTTTTTTTTTTTTTTAGTGAATACATGAATCATAATAGTTATGAAAGAATTCTAAACCACTTTTAATCAGATGACCAATGTCCTTGAATCTACGTATTGACACTTTTAATTATTGTGTGTGAATTTGGAGTGTCTTCCGTCTCTGTCTTACGTGAGCACCGTTCTGAGACCCTTCACCCCTTGTCAGCAAAAATAAGCAAATCTCGAACCCCCCATTACCTCAAAGGTGCTTAAGTAATACTTGAAAGACCAGAATCTCCTTTCCATGGTAGAGATATTGCCGTGTTCATCACTGACTGCCCAGCCGGGAGTGTAAGGACTTCAGACAGTGCATCTTCAGAATAACACCGCAAACAGATTCTCCACCATTTTCTTGTAGTGATCGCATTTGCGGTTATCAGGGAATTTGATCTATAAATCGTTAAACGCGTTTCAGGTAAATTCTAACACTCTTACAACATATTATTGAACTGTCTCTTTCATAACTTCCTTTATTTGTGGCTCAACACAAATTCTTATATATTATTATTATTATTATTATTAGCACCGCGTCTTACTACCCGTTCGGGTTATACGCACTTACGCTAATATGTAATGGTAGGGTGATTGTGAGATGAAATGAAGGACCTACAGTTTAACGTGGAATCCGAACCACGGTGGCGACCTGGCATTCCACACATTCACAAGATGTCTTGTCAGAGGTGTAGGAAGGGTTTGGAAATCAGATAAATCTGTGCCGGGACCGAGGATTGAACCCCGGCTGCCAGCACAGAAGTCTGACACCTTACCCCTAGACCACCAGGTCACCAGTAATTCTTATATAATTTTAATATTACCTGTCGATATGTTTCTTAGACGCATAACCTTCTTCTTGGTTCATAGCCTTCGCTAAATGTGTCATTAAACTGAGCATGATGTGTAAAGTGGTTAAAATAACTTTGCTCTGGCTGTTTATGTTGAACAATCTCCTTATGAGGCCCTTTTGACCGCCGAGCAGGCTTTACAATGTTAACTTTTTTTGCATGTGTTTTCCATACGCACAAAAAAACCAACCAAATTCAGCGTACATCAGCTGTGGCCCGAATTAAAGCCAACACTGTCAAATATACATCCACTGATGTTGTGAATAGCCAATAGCTTCTATAAATGTACTTATACGCGCTTTATAAGCAATGGGACTAGGTTTTCTAAATCCCAAATAAAAAAATACCAGTCATCGTTCGTGGTGAGAATTTTAAAGTTCACGCTTAAGCATATGGGTGTGATTTATTTGTCAAACATTTACACCACGGTTATAAAATAATGGGAACATGTTATAAAAAATGCTACCAATAATGACAACATGACAAAAATAATATATTTTGTGTTTATTAGTACTAGCATGTCGATTGAGAGCATCCTTACCATCAAATTTACCACTAATATCTTTGTTACAAAGATGGCAACGGGCATGGTTCGTATCATTGTGTTCAGCAATCCATTCCTTTTAGGGATCTTCCCTAAGCCATTTATTATTAAACACACAATTTCTCCCTCTATTTTTCTTGTACGGAGGAGTTTAACGCAACGATAACTCAAATATCTAAATTATAAACACGGTTAGAAATACCTTTGTTCTTTAAACACGCACTAGATTCGCAACTGCTAAGACATCACGCTTGCCATGTTTGCAAAGGATATTTCCCCCATCAGGCAAAACACTTCCCTTCTCCATAAGAAATTTCACTTCATCACAAAAAATACCTTCTTTCTTCTCTAATTTATGTTTTACCGACCGGCTACCGGCCTTAAGAAAAAAAAACTGAGTTAATTACCGGCCGGGCCGGTCAAATATCAGCCATTTGACAACTTTATAACTGACGAGACTATGTTGCCATTATGACGATCTGACCCGCTTCATTGATTAAAATGGTTTAAGGCATTACTCTTATGTTGGACTGGACTGTTGATGATGGAGGAGATCAGGGTTCGAATCCCATTCGGGCCTACTGAAGGTGGTGTTCCTAAAGGGTTTCCCACCTTCCTGCCACGCAAATGCGAGTATATTACCTCTAAAATGCTTCCTTCTTTATTCCTACCCCAAAAGAGTAATGTATTATCATACATGCGTATAACCTAAGCAGGTAGTAAGACACGGTGATTTAAAAAAACATATATGAAAAAGTACAGCTTTTTAACTTACTTAGGATGAGTGAATAAAAAGTGTTAGTGTATATTGAGGGAGCCCATAATTCCATGGAGGTAATTGCAAAATATAAGATCCTTATCCTGAGAAAAGAACGGTACAAACACCCTGTCTCTGCTTCTAATGGTTGAAACCTTATGGTCTTATATTAACAAATTTCATTTCTGTGATCTAGAAACAAGCAGCTATGTTTAAGATTTACTTAATTTCTAGTCTCTCACCAAATCATTAAGTTGTGGCTGAGTAATTAATTGAGGATTTTTCATGGAACTGCTGAGGAAACTCTTCTTAGTATTCAACGGATTGACTCTGTTAAGTTCGTTACTTGCTGTTTCCAAATTACGAGTGTTGCGAACTTGAAGCTCAGCCTTGCGACATAATTACACCTAGCACTTGTACTGGCCTCCCACCTTACACCAAAAACACAGTTAATATGCTTTTGTTTGTATAATGTCAATTTATCACAAATATAACAAAACAATTCACTCTTATTCAAATATTTTGGTTCTAACCTCAGAGTACAACCCCTACAATCTCTTTATTACAATAATAATACAAATTATGAAATATATCTTATTTGAGTTTCTCGTTAAATACATATTATATTTATACTCCTCTATAGACAAATCTCACCCAACTCAAAAATAGGTTCTGTCACCTACAACATACAAAATAATAAAGATTACATTTGACCAAATATCTCAAATTATTTCAGTTAGACCAGGCGTGCCAAAAGAACAACATAGACTCATGGTTTGTCAGGCTTCCATTAACATCAGCTCACACATTAAAAAAACTCAACTGATTAAATCACCTGAAAACATCAGCGGAATAGCGTATATCAGAAGGCACCAAAGTAATTGAGTCTGGGAGCTATTTTCAAAATATCAAAACACTCGCGAGCTACCAAGATTAAAAACTTGCCCTATCACATATTAGTTACTATTGTAATCTTTGCCATCCCACCTTTTTTCAATTTGGGGGAAGGGAGGGTTTTTGGCTTGGATTCATAGCTGTGATTGAAATAATGTAAAAATGTTAACACAAAATGTATTTATAGTGCTAGAAGATACCAGGCTTATTCATTTAAAAAATGTTAAATATATTTTAAAAACACAATGTGTAGCTTACTTAGAAAAATGGTATACACTTTCATTCACAATTTTTTTTAAATTTTGTTGACTAACTTTTCACTCCCACTCAAATGCAGTTACTAAGATGTTAATCTGGGAGCCTGTTTCTTTATTCGTTTTTTACTACCTCAATATAAAAACTATATCTCACTAAGGTTGGCAGAGCAGCTCTTACCCATAGTACAAAACGTACCAGAACTAGATACTTTTCCCATATATACTTTGGAAAACGCAAAATAAATGTCTCTTGCGAGCTACCGCAAAAGTCACCACGAGGCACGAGCGGTTGGCCATTTGGCGACCCCTGGCGTATATCATCTAGAGAATCTCGTAAATGAATAAGAACTAGGGAGTGAACCAATGTATGACTCAGACTTTTATGATTATGATGAAAATGATTGTAGTTGTCTTTACTACAATGCATATTTTACCAGGCCAAGAGAATCATGGACAAGGTGCTCAGTCGGTAAAGTATAAACTCATAGGAATTTGCTTGTGCCAATAATAGAATGCAACACATTTAATTTGTAGTATTTGCAAGCCCTAGCAACATGTAATAATGAAGAAATCCTAATAGAATATATGTTTGAGTGTGCTCAGTGTTTTTACTTTCTCTCGACACTTTGGATAGAAAGTATTGTGATCGTAAAAAAAAAAAAAATTGAACTCAAGATTTCGATAACTATTCTCGACGTTTCATGGCCCCCTGAAACAAAAAAATTTGTTTTCGCAATGACGTCTGTCTGTTTGTACCTCGGGCTGGAGCCGAAATTATTGTACCGATTGGGTTAAAACTTGGTATCTGGGGGTTTCAAAGAGTTCACCGAGGTTTTTTTTTTTTTAATTAGACATCTAAACCTAAAATTAAGGGTAGTTTATTGAAGGGCAAAAAGAGAAAAAAAAACGATACTCTCGAAATTTTCTCAAACAGTTTTTAATAAATTTTATATCTGAATATTGTTTATCAAAATAAACAAGATGGAAATCCTCATTTTTTTTTATGAAAATGAATTTGAGGGTGCTTTACATGTGGGAAACTTTCCACTTTTCATCATTTCTCCCTAACTATTTAAGATAAAAAATAACTTATCATAGTAAAATTGTAGTACTATTAAAGTAAAAATGTTTAATTTGAAATACATTTTTATAAAACCAACCATTTATGAGCTATAAGCAAGTATATATACTTTTGATTCAGGTCTTTGAAAATAAAAATGAATTTGATTCTTATGCTTTTTGGTGGACAAAGATATTTCTCTTTAATAAATTTATTTGTAACAGTGTTTCTAGTTCCTAATGCCATAGAGCAACTAATATTATTTCAATTACGATCTTTGTTGTAATATTTATGCACCAAAGTATAAATCTATAATTTCGTTTCACAAATCTTATGAGTTTTTATTAATGTATATTTTAAGACGAAAGCGAGAGAGTGTATGTGAGGTGCACCATGCCATTTATTTTTATGTAAGATTTAATGCCATTTTACCCACACATGAAGGATAAAATTACATAGTGCAGTTTTTTTGTATGTACTTTTTTTCTAACAAATAAGTATTATTCTTTATGTGTTTTAATGTTCATTTAAATTCTAAGGGGGGATGGAAGGGGATGACAGAAAAAGTCAGTGCTCTTTTTAAAAAGTTTTCATGATAAACAATTTTTTTCAGCAATATAAATACAATATTGCTCCAGCAGAAAAATATATTTTAATTCTCTAAACATAGTAATCGAACATATTTATATTTGATTAGAAACGTTTTAAATGAAAAGAGAACGTTATCATTGAATTCCAGGCCACCCTAGACATATATTCTAGAAATATTGATATCACCAGGTGGAGAAAATTAAACTCTATGTTTCAACTGGGTAAATATTTGATTTATTTTACCACTTCTTTTTGCTATAAAAACTGCTAAAATACTGCCCTTATCTCACAATCTCTACCATCCTACTTTAATATCAGAAAAAAAAGAGAAATATTAAATTTTAAAAGCATTAGAAGTAATTTGAAAAATTAAAAATGATATGACATTCAATTCACGTTTCCCCTAACTCTTCAATATAACACTATGATCAAATACCATCTTAAGTCATTTATAGTAAAAAGTGTCAACTATCGCTGACATAAGTTAAGGAAGTTTGTAAGTCGCTGGCACCAGTTTTCTGTTTATAAAGTTTAGCTTACCTTAACTATTGAAATACAATTTAGTTTAATATTTGTATACATTATTACAAATTAATTTTGTTCAACCTGTAGAAATATCACACATAAAATAAGTTAACTAATACATTTTTTAAATATGTTCTATCTGTACATAAAAATATTGGCGTGTTAACTAATACCTTGGGGGAATATAAACATCATTGAAGGTAATTATATAGGCCTATATAAATTCTGTAAATGTCACTAACATGTAACGCTGGCTGCGTGGACTAATTTCACTCCTTTAATGCTCATGTTTACTGGAACATCTACTCTAGTTCAAATTGGACTTAGGTCGGATTTGCGGAACTATAATGGTACTCGAATATTTTGATCTAAGTGTTTTAAATTGAATTAAAAACAATAATGATAAAACAAAACACGTTTTATTATTACAATTATATTCTATGTTTTGTGCATCTAAACACAAATATGTAAATTCTCTTAAAACCATAAAACTCCGTTCTTATCTCATATTAGTCACAAATAAAATTCTTTTAAAACCACAATAATCAACTACAATATCTTGTTCAGGCAGATATTTAAGAATATTAAAACCCTGAGACTCCAACATGAGCCCTTATGAGTCAAACATTAAATTATTTTAAAACCTTTATAATGAATTAATCAATTACAATCCTTTGGTTTAATAATTATTAAAGTATATTGAAATCCTTAACTCCCAATAGAATCCCTTAGTTTAATCACGCATTAGTCTCTTAACAACCTTGATAATACACGAGTAGCTCACCCAGCTCTCACTACTATACCTACAAACACAGTGATGTTAGTATTCAACTGTTTGTGGAGGAGGTTCTTACTATTCTACCTACAGACACACGTGATACTAGTATTCTATTGTGTGTGGAGGAGGCTCTCACTACTCTACCTACAAACACACGTGATGTTAGTATTCAACTGTTTGTGGAGGAGGATCTCACTACTCTACCTACAAACACACGTGATGTTAGTATTCTACTGTTTGTGGAGGAGGATCTCACTACTCTACCTACAAACACACGTGATACTAGTATTATATTGTGTGTGGAGGAGGATCTCACTACTCTACCTACAAACACACGTGATGTTAGTATTCAACTGTTTGTGGAGGAGGCTCTTACTACTCTACCTACAAACACACGTGATGTTAGTATTCAACTGTTTGTGGAGGAGAATCTCACTACTCTACCTACAAACACACGTGATGTTAGTATTCAACTGTTTGTGGAGGAGGATCTCACTACTCTACCTACAAACACACGTGATACTAGTATTATATTGTGTGTGGAGGAGGCTCTTACTACTCTACCTACAGACACACGTGATACTAGTATTATATTGTGTGTGGAGGAGGCTCTTACTACTCTACCTACAGACACACGTGATACTAGTATTCTATTGTGTTTTGAGGAGGTTCTTACTATTCTAGCTACAGACACACGTGATACTAGTATTCAACTGTTTGTGGAGGAGGCTCTCACTACTCTACCTACAAACACACGTGATACTAGTATTATATTGTGTGTGGAGGAGGCTCTTACTACTCTACCTACAGACACACGTGATACTAGTATTCTATTGTTTGTGGAGGAGGCTCTCACTACTCTACCTACAAACACACGTGATGCTAGTATTATATTGTGTGTGGAGGAGGCTCTTACTACTCTACCTACAGACACACGTGATACTAGTATTATATTGTGTGTGGAGGAGGCTCTTACTACTCTACCTACAGACACACGTGATACTAGTATTCTATTGTGTTTTGAGGAGGTTCTTACTATTCTAGCTACAGACACACGTGATACTAGTATTCAACTGTTTGTGGAGGAGGCTCTTACTACTCTACCTACAAACACACGTGATACTAGTATTATATTGTGTGTGGAGGAGGCTCTTACTACTCTACCTACAGACACACGTGATACTAGTATTCTATTGTTTGTGGAGGAGGCTCTCACTACTCTACCTACAAACACACGTGATGTTAGTATTATATTGTGTGTGGAGGAGGCTCTTACTACTCTACCTACAGACACACGTGATACTAGTATTATATTGTGTGTGGAGGAGGCTCTTACTACTCTACCTACAGACACACGTGATACTAGTATTCTATTGTTTGTGGAGGAGGCTCTCACTACTCTACCTACAAACACACGTGATGTTAGTATTCTATTGTGTGTGGAGGCTGTACCAATGAGCCAACTGTTGAAATGCTAATTCTTCCTTGACCCGCACCTGCAGGTCGTAACCCAAGACTACAAGCTCAGGGACAACGCAATCCTATACTATGAAATAAATACAATCTTCCTGTTACACTGCCAGCCAGATACGCCCTTATTTAAGTTGGTCACGACATTATCCGGCCCCACAGTTCTAACCTGCTGTGACTATCCCAGCAGGCGCATTATTTATCAAGGTAGAGTTGGACTCTAATCCATCACAGCCTTTTAATAATAATAATAATAATAATAATAGTAATAATAATAATATTAGCACCGCGTTCTACTACCTGTTCGGGCTATACGCTTTAAGTACTAATTACGCTAATGGATTAGGAATTGGGAAGGTCGGATTAGAGGAAGTGAACCCGCATTTGCGTGGAAGGAGAGTGGAAAACCATTTAGGAAAAACCACCCCCAGTTCACCCGACCGAGATTCGAAACTCGATCTCCCCTTCCTCAGCAGTCGAGCTCTACATGTCTAGCGCGTTAGCCATCAACGCCACCGAGGCGGGTCACAGCGTTTTAAAACCATGGCTATCTTTTTCATGTCAACCTATGCACAAGGTTTGCCTCGCATATTTCACACTAAATCAGCATTACATTACTAGAACAACCAATATATATATATATCCTTTCATTTCAATGCCGAATAACATAAATAGCCCTCTTTTGCCTCTGCTATGTTTTTGCATAGCATTATTTGGCTTAGTTCAAGAAAGCAAAAATTGAGCAAGCACGGAATTAATGGAAAATAAATATTCACATTATTAGTAAACTACATAAATTTATTAAATTGAATAAAGATTAAGATACCTTTAATAACCTTGGAAGTGTAAAAATATAAATCAATTATCTTAAATAGTATTTTAAAATGACATTTCTAGGGACAGTTTTTTGTCACTTGGTCCGTTTGTACATAACATGGCCCGGTGATCATTATTTATTTATATTACCAGACAAGTTACCCTATTTTTATACTATTATAAGGTGACCTGGCGGTCTAGGGGTAAGGTGTCGGACTTCTGTGCTGGCGGCCGGGGTTCAAACCTCGGTCCCGACACAGATTTATCTGATTACCAAACCCTTCCTTCACCTCTGACAAGACAGCTTGTGAATGTGGGGAATGCCAGGCCTCCACCGTGGTTCGGATTCCACGTTAAACTGTAGGTCCTCCATTTCATCTCACAATCACCCTACCATTACACATTAGCGTTAGTGCGTATAACCCGAATGGGTAGTAAGACGCGGTGCTAATAATAATAATATACTATTATAAACTGTAGTTTGATATCTATCAATTATAAATTATATTACCAAATAACAGTTATAATTTTTTATGCTCACCATCTACCTAAGCAGAATAATTTCATTCTCACCATCTACGTAATTACAAAGTTATAATATTTTTCAAATAATACAATAATTTAATATGTATTTGCTACCTAATTTTAATAATTCAATGATCACCAATTGAATTGAAAGAACTTATTTTCATTTTCTCCCTAATTTTAACTCTGTAATGTTTTAGTTTGTTTGCTTCGCATCTAATTACCCGTCTGGCTTATACATATTTAATTACAGTAATGGGGTAGATATGATTAAAATAGAATTGAGTTGAAATACTATTACAATATCGTGGTGGGAAAGTGGAAAACTATTTAGGTAAAAACAACATTTTTACAACTCATCAAAATTTGAACCCAACCTCCTCATCAGCGACAAACCAGACTCGTTAAGTGTGACATCTAGTCCTTGTGTGGATGTTTAAATGATTAACAGCTAACTAATTTACAATACTTTAATGTTCACAAGCCCCACAAGTAAAATATTATAATGTTAATGGGCTACCCAATTATAATATTTAAATACTCACCAGTTATCTTATTAAAATATTTAATAACATCTTCGGTAGCTGCATGGTCTAAGGCGTTAACCTCGCAATTGATTAAGCTGATGAAGACGGGGAGATCTGGTTTCGATCCCTGCTGGTGTACTGTGAGTGTTTTTCTTAAATGTTTTTCACTCCCCCTCCACGCAAATGTGGGTACACATCTTCCATATTTAACCTTCCTGACCCCTAAAACATTAGTGTTCTTAATACATAGGCGTTTAACCCAAATGGGTAGTAAGACACGGTGCTATTTTAATGTTCATTTGCCGCCTAATTTAATTATACTATCTAACTAGATCATCTCGAATCTCACTGACGCTTTCTTTGATAAAAACTGCTTCAGTAAATAAAAGGGCCTAACTCCGAGGGTGGATGGAGAGGAGTTATCTTGAAGTGTGTATAAACAGTTAATGACAGGATGAGTACAAATATGTTGAACCACCAAATTGAAAGCCGATCAACCTTATGTCCTTGACGTACATTTACGTAACATAACGCAACGTAACGTTACGTAAAAGCTCTCTTTATATTTTAAAATGGAAACCATCACAAGGCATTTAACTTAACGTTGATGTGACGTTCACTTGCCACAAGAGTTGTCCAGAGAAGAACTGCTCCATTATGTGAGGTTTCGTGAATATTTGCACACGTGTTTCTGTCAGCCAATAAGGGCCGCCTGCAAACGGTGCGGCCGCACAGGGCCTCGCGCTTACTTAGCTGACAGAGAGGAAATAATAAGTTGGGACGGGAAATGGTTGCTTGCGCGCTTGTATAGTAGGCCCCCTGTATAGGCGATCTAGCAAACATTGTCAAAATGTAAAAAGAAATAAAAACATAATTGTGTGATTTGATTTATTGAACGATTGGAGTGAGTTCTCCATTTTAACTCCCCTGATTTGCATTTGTCTGTTTGTGGTGGATAAGTCTCATGATTGATTTTGAACATAAGGACCAATTTTATTCGAACCTTTATACAGATCAAGCTCGTTGGGGAAAATATTCTAACGAAGTGTTGGGGATAAATCAACCCTTATGTATAAAAACACGGCTTCTAGCATTAATTATTACATTTATTTACCTTTGAGGGAATTTCCTAATAATTGAATAGGCCTAATGCTAAAAATTGGTATATAGGTGCAAACTACTGTAATAACACTAAGCAAAAATTAAGTTGTTTTTTAAATTCTTGGATTTTTTGGTGGGTGGGAAAGTAAGACAGATAATTTGGGACCCATAAAACGAAGTTTGCCCCAGGTCCCACGACTTTTAGGGGCAGCCCTGCAGGCAATCATGTTGCGAGCAAGGTCACCAAGGCTAATTAATACTTGATTTGTTTGAAGATTTTGTGTAGAGATGACTTGTTCGGTAGCGCTTGTTTGTCCACGTCTCGCGAATACCTAAACGTCGTGGTCTCTTCTTACAATTTATTTTGTATCTCCAGTAAGTTTATATTGCAAGTAACTTACAGCATAACCAGCTGCCACTGAATTCTATTTCGATGAATATTTTGTTTCTAAGCAGTCCAAACCTATTTCCTGTGCTATGCTCAAGTTGTTTCTTTACGTTACGTGAAAGGTATGTTGATTGCTACCCCCTTATGATTGCACCGACAAGACAAATCACTTCTTTAAAACTACAATTAAAATGAACCAACCAAAAAAATACTTTTGTAAAATCAACATTGTAGCAGCTAAAGCATATTATACTTATAGAAAGCTTCATACAGTGTTTAGGTCTAAAAATGAAGGACTATAAGATTTTTTCCATAAGCTACGTTTAATAGGGTAAAAACAATGCTCAGCGAATCAAAACAAGTGAGCGTTAAATGCCGTGAGTAGAAGTATCTCAAGTATGGAGGGAGAAAACTTTAAAATAAAAGATTTGTGTAGGTGATTAGTAATAAAATAAGGTTTAATTATCTGTTTCTATTCACTTTTTTTACTTGATGGGGGAAATGGGGTTATCAAACAATTTAAAAGTTAAGGGGGTTACCATGGGAGAGCGTTGGGACGCGTTACAGACGTTTATAAATAATTTATTTAGGAAATAGTTTGATATTTTAAAATTTAATTCGCATCAAAATGTAAAAAAGTGAAAAGTAACTACACGTTCCTGAACATTGAAAAAAATTCAAAGCTAAGAAAAATAATTACAAGGCAGAGTCTAGTTCATTTTCAACGACGTCTTAGGTGAACATTCTTTGTTTTATTGGGTTTGATATATCAACGCTGCTATTTTTTCTACTGGGAAGTAGCTACCACGCCCTCTCCCTCACCCACCCTCTCCACCAAACCTTTTCTTCCCATATTTGAAATTCTAGTCCAGTGGTTCTCAAACTTCTTAGTCACGTGGACCATGCAAACACTGATTCGCGAAACCCTTGATGAAGGATAAATAAAAAAAAAACGTAAGAAATGTATAGTATGTTGTAGGGCTAAATTAGTCCTAATAACTTTTTTAATGAGAAATTATTACAATATAAATCAAAATAAAGTAAATATACGTTCTTAGACATAGCATATTTTTTAAATAAATGTAAGAATAATTACAATACAAATATTTATTATATTTGTACATTTATAATCACTGATAATTTATGTGAATATTAGAAATAAAGTCTGATAACACACGAAAACAATTTCATTTAACATTTTTTATACCACAAAGAGCAGAAAGGGCTTACACAAATAAATTGTTTGGAAAGGCATAATATGTTTTACTGAGTTTTTTTTGTAAGTTTTTTTGTGCTGGCTGGTAAAAAATCTAAAGTTAAAAGTGAATNTCTTTAGACCTCAATTTTGAGCCGGGCCTTAATATGGGAAGGTATATTCATTGTTTTTAGCATACACCAGTGATTTACCATTTTATATACAATTTTATAAGATCTAAAAAAAATATAAATGTACGTCACGGATTCTCTGGAAGATATTACGGACCCCCTGGATGACCTTGAGGACCCCACTTTGAGAGTATCTGCTCTAATCTATTACGAACATAAAGAAAATACAAGAGAAAAGCAGTATTAATATTTTTACCCCAAAACCCAAACCTGACTAGGTAATACTTCTCTGCTATACATAGTTTGACCACAAAGAGTTTTACTCTTAGGTAGTGCCTCAGAGAAAACGTCCTTGTAGAACACTAAAGCGAGTCAGTCATGCTAGCCACGGTCTCGTCGTAGATTACGCGATACAACTAAACGCCAACATGAACTAGAATGTGTTTAATTCCCTCTTCACTCATCGCTGCTGAATCTGGAACGTCATACGAGACAATCGCTCCTTTTCTTGGGTTTTTCCATCGTGTTTTTCAAGGTCAATACACTGTAAAGGTTATCTTAAAATATTTAGACCAGAAAACTTATTTTTTAGAGAGAGTTTCATCTCCTCATTGACTTGGGCGAAGAGTGTAGTGGTCTACATTAAGGCTCTATTTGCAGAGTCATCGGTGTTGGAAAAATATCATGAGTTTCAGAGGACTGCCTTTTAGGTCAAACTTAACAACAAAGTAGTGAATGGCTGCTTTACGCTCAGAGAACAAGTTCATCTTCTTTACACTAAAATTATAAGTAGAACTGCTTCACGTTGGAAAAACCAGTTGAAATGCTCCAAACTCAAAATTAATTTAAGCTGATATACTTTCAAATTACAATTTAAGTTGATTTAAGCTCAAAGAACTGGTTAAACTGATTTACGCTCAAAGAACCAGTTAAATTGATTTACGCTCAAAGAACAAGTTGAGATGCTCTACTTTCAAATAACAAGTTGTGTTGGCTTACGTTCAAATAAAATGTTTGTTGATTTACTTAAATACTGGTTAAACTGCTTTATAATAACAATAATGAGTTAAGCTGCTTTACGTTCAAAATAACAAGATGAGCTGCTTTATTTTCAAATACAGTAACAATTTAACAATTTGATCTAATTTAGAATAACAAGTTGAGCTAAATTATGTTCTAACAATAAATTAGTTAATTTACGCTTGAAGAATCAGTTAAACTGCTTAACAATTAACAAATAAGTTAGGCTGATTTACTTTCAAAATAACAAGATGAACTGTTTTACTTTCAAATAATTGGTTGAATTATTTTACGCTCAAAAATATATATGTTTATCTTACGGTGGAATTATAATGATATGAGCTGTGATATTTGTGCTTACATGGATAGGACAGGATTATAGTATTATGAGCTGTGATATTTGTGCTTACATGGGTCGAGCATGATGATAGTATTATGAGCTGTGATATTTGTGTCTTGCTACAGTATAGTTATAGTATTATGAGCTTTGATTTTTTTGTCTGGATACACTATAATTATACTATTATGAGCTGGGCACTTTGTGCCTGGCTACAATATAATTATAGTATTATGAGCTAGGCACTTTGTGTCTGGCTACAATATAATTATAGTATTATTAGCTGTGATCTTTGTGTCTGGCTACAGTACGACTATATTATTATCTGCTGTGAGCTTTGTGTTTACATGGATTGAGATTGATGATAGTATTATTAACAGTATTCTGAGCGTGACATAGGAGGGCTGGAGTAAAGAACAGTTATCCGGTTCCTAAAGCGGTCGTCCTTGAGCCGTATGAAGATGATATTGGCGTCATCTACAATGATGTCACACAACTTGAGAGGAATTGATAAACCAATAATTTATGGTATGGAACAGGATATGAATAATGTAATTTAAGAAATGTGATTAAACTTATTTTATTAAATAAGATTTAAAATCTTCGTGTAGTACAAAAGTGTTGTACCAATTACTGCTCTTAAGATAGCTGGTATGAAATAAAATAAAATTGTTTTTAAAAACAGGTTCTAGTCGAAGATGAACACACTTTATTGAATGTATATTTATAGACCCGACTAAAACAGACTAAATGCTTTTCATTGGACATGTATTTCATTAGTTGCCATATACGTTTACAGAATAAATTAGACAAAACGTGTAATTTTTTAATAGTTATTTCCTTACAGTCGGCTTGTAGAAAAACATCTATTGTTTAAGCCAATGTGAAAGTTGACTCTTAAGAGAACATTTAATGTTTTAAGGGGCAAGAAAAATTTATTGTTAAGAGAATTTAACGAAACATGGGAAGAGAAAAATCTACCCTGTCAACTTTTAATGATTTAGGGGGTTAAAAGAATTTACTCTTAGGATAACATTCACTGATTTAAGGGGATAAAATAATTCCTTATAGGAGCGTGTTGATTTTTTTTACATTCCTTTTAGAGTGAATTATATTATGAAATCACATACCAAATATTAAATAACAAGGAATTTATTAACGTTTTCAGCACGTCTAATAGCTCCTGTCTTTAAGGAGGATAGAATAGGAAGAATATTACTTGCCTTCTACGGTAGAATATTTACCCCTCTCGGGTTTTGATAGGTTTTTTAATATGTGTTTGTTCTAGAGAAGCCCTGAATCATAACCTACTCTGTGTGATCAAGTTCAAATTTAGAGTCTGATGAGTTGTATATTAGGAGGTTTATCGATCAGTAGCCATTGAGTGGATACATACTTGCCCAGTTGTATATTAGAAGGAGGGGGACCAATCAGTATCTGTTGAGTGGATATATATTTGCCTAGTTGTATATTAGAAGGAGGGGGACCAATCAGTATCTGTTGAGTGGATATATACTTGACTAGTTGTATATTAGAAGGAGGGGGACCAATCAGTATCTGTTGAGTGGATATATACTTGCCCAGTTGTATATTAGAAGGAGGGGGACCAATCAGTATCTGTTGAGTGGATATATACTTGCCCAGTTGTATATTAGGAGAGAAACCAATCCGTAGCCATTGAGTGGATACATACTTGCCCAGTTGTATATTAGAAGGAGGAGGACCAATCAGTATCTGTTGAGTGGATATATACTTGCCCAGTTGTATACTAGGAGGGGGACCAATCAGTATCTGTTGAGTGGATATATACTTGCCCAGTTGTATACTAGGAGGGGGACCAATCAGTATCTGTTGAGTGGATACATACTTGCCTAGTTGTATATTAGAAGGAGGGGGACCAATAAGTATCTGTTGAGTGGATATATACTTGCCCAGTTGTATATTAGAAGGAGGGGGACCAATCAGTATCTGTTGAGTGGATATATACTTGCCCAGTTATATATTAGGAGAGAAACCAATCCGTAGCCATTGAGTGGATACATACTTGCCCAGTTGTATATTAGAAGGAGGGGGACCAATCAGTATCTGTTGAGTGGATATATACTTGCCCAGTTATATATTAGGAGAGAAACCAATCCGTAGCCATTGAGTGGATACATACTTGCCCAGTTGTATATTAGAAGGAGGGGGACCAATCAGTATCTGTTGAGTGGATACCTACTGGCCCAGTTGTATATTAGAAGGAGGGGGACCAATAATTATCTGTTGAGTGGATACCTACTTGCCCAGTTGTATATTAGAAGGAAGTAGGCCAATCAGAAACGTTTGAGTAAATATCTGTTTAAATTCTGGAAAGAAATAACGTACAATTTGGATGTCTTTGCGCATGTCTTTGCTCATTGATATTATTATAAAACTTGACTTAATAGGTTAGCACACGTGACTTGTTTCGTTAAGCCACGTGACTTGGTACGTGATTGCAGCCTAATAACTATAAGGTTTTAAATGGTTATCTTTTCTCCTGCGATATCGATAAACTTTATTTAAGTGTCCAAATGTATGTATGTATGTATTTACTTTTACTTTCTTAGAGATACTAGCTGACGCGGCATCAATTAATATTTGTCTTTTTACATAAGATCAGATACGAAGCAATAAATTGTCTGTTTTACCCGTATGGGAACTATAAAACTATTTAAACAACAATTAGTTAATATCAGAGTTAGATGTGTTATAACGGTCACGCAGTCGTTTATCATGAACTAATATTCCAAAAGTGTGTCGGCTTATGCCTTTGGAATATTCATTATATAGTGTTTACTAACTGCTACGGCGTGACTATCACTTACCGTCAGATACCTTTTTTGATAAATATCCAGACCTCAGGTACTAGTGTCTGGGACCTCCTGATTCCAGGCTAGTGGATATATTGTCTGGAAATGATCCCTGCTCCATTTACTAGCAGTGGCGGCTCGTAGCTAAAATTAGTGGGGGTGCTGCTCTAGAAAATGTTTAGCCTTTGGTTTGAAATTGTGTAAAAGGAAGAAAACATGACTGTATAAAAATAAAATTTATTCAGGAACTTGATAAAATCTTAACAAAAAAAACAAAAATTTTTTACTTACTTTAACTAAAATTGTTACAGTTCAAGCTTGGTCTATTCATTTAAAAATGAAATCCATTCTTTTTGTTTTAATTTGCGCAAGAAGTTCAATAATTTTCTCCTTGATCTCTGGATGACAATTGAGGAAATTTTTCTCCATTGAAAGTACTGAGGGCCCATTTAATCTTTCTGAATTCATAATGCTTCTTAAAAAAAATTTGTATTCTTTTCAATGTTGAAACGCAGCCCTCTGCCTCTGATTTAGTCATGGAAATTGTCAAGGGGATTTTTATCAGTTTCGTAGTTTCACTAAAAACATCATCTAGATTATTTTCTAAGATCAATTTCAGCAGCTCAATTAATTTGCAATATTCATGAATATCAGTCCTACAATAGAATACTTTTAGTTCAGTTTCAAGTTTTTCTTTGTCAATCATGGAATAAGCTTCAGTGGTCAGTACTATCTCTTTTGTGGGATGTTCATTTCATTCTTAAATCTAGTAAAGCAATTTTTGTTGAACAATTTAGCAGCTACTAAGTGTTTAATGGAAGAATATCTGTCCATTATATCAACACATATATAGTCACACACTTCCTTAGCCTCTGCCATGAGTGTCTTTGAAGGATTCTCACAGTACTTTTGAGTTTTCAATTCTAAAATAGCAGTCTTGAAATTTGTTATATATTAATTAACTTTAAACACACTAGTTTCTCGAGGTTACATTTGGTTGTAAATTATTTCAACATGAGGCATAATCTGATGATAAAGCTCTAACAAAAATTTGAAATTATCATCATTCAGATATTTTAAAATTCCTGTTGCTTCTGCAATGGTTTGACCTGCGTTTGATGTTGACTGATTTCAGTAAGGCAGTTTTTTATAGGTTGCAAATTTTCATGAACTCTGTGTATGGTTCCGTATGTTTAAATTCCACCTTGTAGAGAGAGGATGGACATGGAATGCTGACGACCATATGTTTCTTGAGAATTAACACACGTTGTGATGATCTTGAGAAGAATGTTGGGATAGCCAGAATGTTAGAGAAAATAATTCTTGCGTTTCATGTAATACTTGCTGCATTACTCACATTATTAAATTAAGTTGATGTGCATAACAGTGAATGAAATGTACATTACTATAAATGCTTTTATTTTTGCTTGAACTCCTTTTTTGCCTTTCATGATATTTGCACCATCAAATGTCTGAGCTATTCAGTTTTTGTCCATTTCCTTGAAGGATTATGTCTAATTGTTCTAAAATACGTTTTGATATGCCATCTGCAGTTTGATTTTCTGGAATAAAGAATACCCAAAAACGCTCAAATATGTCTCCATTCAATGCGTACCGTAGAACAAGGACCATTTGAGTGTGTTCCAAAACATCTGTTGTGTCATCAGCCATGACAGCTACAAAGGAATCTTTTCTAATTTCCGTCCTTATCTCCTCATAGTATATTTGTAGCAGGCAGTCAAGTATCTCATTCTGAATGGTCTTAGAAACACCTTTGAAGACTGCACTGGTTTCTAAGTGATTCTTCAAATCTGAATCTAATTTATATGCAAAATTTACTAATCCTCTAAATACCCCTGGATTTATTGAATCGTCTTTTTCATCATGTCCACGTAAGGGAGTTTCAAAGTTTCCACAAAAGTAAATGCAGTTTATTATTTTGGACAAAATGTCACGGTTATTTTTAACTTTTATATTGTGCTCATTGATTGAAAGTCTGTATGCCTCACTAAGTTTCTCCTTAATACTCACGGTTCCTAAAAGTGACAGTGAGACAACATTATCAACGCGCTTCTTTGACTTCTCATGTTTTTCAGTTTTTTCTTTCATTTTATTTATATTTCTAAAACCATCTTTTGTCCATGGTACATCACCTCCAAACAGAAAACACGGGAATCAAAACAGTGTATTTTTTACTTCACAGCCGCAAAGCCAACTTTTCAGCTGGTACCATTCAGAATTAAAGCTACGAATATATTTCTTGTTGTTGATTTACTGAGATATTAGAATATCAAGTGTTGAACGACCTCTTTTATCAACTGTAACTTTCTCATGGAGAGATAACTGTGAAAAATTAAGCTGTTGAAGTTCACTTACAGTCATCATAGAACTTATTTCTTGGGGATGCAAGGCCATGGTTAAAGTTTTCTGTTAAATAAAATAATCGAAAAAAAAATGAATCAAATAGAATAGCTGGAAGCAGAATAATAATCTAATTCTACACTCTTCTAAACTTTATCACATTCAAGAATATGGTACACGGTTTTTAAGCACAACACACGCCGAGTAAAAAAACAACTTCCTTTCACCATCACGCCAGAGCCGGCACTGCAACAGCAACAGTGCTCTCTATACCTGGCAGTCCCGTATTCCTCCTCACCTCCTCCTCTGTGCGTATGCGTGCAACAGTCAAACACCACGTCACTGGCACTGTGAAGCGCACAGTTCCATACAAAGATTTTTGTATCTTTTTCATAAACTGCGGGATTGCTACTGAAGTACTGACATTAAGCTTAAAGAATATATATTGTACTACAAAAATAAAAAAAAGAATTAAAGAAAAAAGGACTCTTTATATTAAATTATATCGATAATATCAAGTGGAAATAGGGGGTGCTGCAGTTCCGCAGTGCCTATACATGAGCCACCACTGTTTACTAGTGTCTGGGATCTCCTGATTCCAGGTTAGTGGATATATTGTTTGTAAATTATCCATGCTCCAATTACTAGAGTCTGGGACCACTTGATTCCAGTAGTCTATAGTAGATATCTTTTCTCGGGATTGTATTATCTAAGGATTATCCAGGCATCAGTTATTAGAGTTTGATTCTTGATTCTAGGTCAGAAGATAACTAGTCTGAGAACTCCTGATTTATTCTATTGGAAGTATTGTCTGGTGATATACCTCAAAGACCTGTTTTCTTCCCTTAGCCTAGATATACATATATATATATACACACACACACACACACGTTTCACAGCAATTATTGACAATCACACCAGACGAAATGCTGACAATCACAACACACTAAATATTATCAACCTCAAACACAGGGAATGTTGACAGTCAACAATAGAAGGAATGTTGACAACCACAACACACTAAATATTATCATTCCCAAACACAAGGAATGTTGACAGTCACAATAGAAGAAATAATGACAATCATAATATTAAAAAGGTTGACAGTCATAATAAAATAAATAACGACAGTCACAATAAAATATATGATAAGTTACCTCTTTAAAATCCCCAGTCTCAAAGAGCTGTCCACGATAAACTGTTTCATATTTTTTCGTTTAATTGCACTTTGTCTACCTTGGTTGTGGTTAGTAAATGAGATTAGTAACCGGACTTGTCGGTATATGACCTCAATTTTAACGAGGAACACCGAGGAAAAAATTATACCTACCTTCAACAACATATCTGAAAACGAATGCTTGAGCTGTCGGTATCGAATAAGAAATACTTCATCAACTAGAATTACATGTTTACTTTAAGAATCTTAGTCGGACATGTTTTTTGAATAGTACTTTCTATTCATTTTTTTAATAGCTTTCTAGTTACTAAAAGACTTATACCATTTGTTGATATAATGAACGCCATGAAGTTTTACATTGGAGCTATAAGGACTTTATCTTGTTCTAGTTACAAAATTGTTACATGTAGGTACTAAATATTGCTACAGTTACCATTATTTTCACAAAAACACAATATGAATTATTTCTGTAATTCATTACTTTTATATAGATACTATAAATGGGTGTAGTACCATTAGTGCTACAAACACACACCATGAATTTATTTGTTACATTTTGTTAGGTATAGGTACTATGAATTGATGTTGCTCCATTCTTGGTGTGAATGTTATATAGCCTTAGTGTCATGCTTGTTAAATTTATAATTCTATAGTTTGTGATAGTTACGGGCTTATTACATTTAGATACTGTAAATTGTTTTATTTTCATGTTTATTACATAATTATATTCATAATAAACTACTCTAGTTCTATATTTGTTACATATAGGTGATCAGTGGCTGTTACAACACTCGTAGCCTATTTTACTGTGCTTTGGACAGAAGTGCTCAGTGACTATTACAACACTCGTAGCATCTTTGACAGTGCTATGGAAAGAAGTGCTCAGTGACTGTTACAACACTCGTAGCATCTTTGACAGTGCTATGGAAAGAAGTGCTCAGTGGCTGTTACAACACTCGTAGCATATTTTACTGTGCTATGGAAAGAAGTGCTCAGTGACTGTTACAACACTCGTAGCATATTTTACTGTGCTATGGAAAGAAGTGCTCAGTGACTGTTACAACACTCGTAGCATATTTTACTGTGCTATGGAAAGAAGTGCTCAGTGACTGTTACAACACTCGTAGCATATTTTACTGTGCTATGGAAAGAAGTGCTCAGTGACTGTTACAACACTCGTAGCATATTTTACTGTGCTATGGAAAGAAGTGCTCAGTGACTGTTACAACACTCGTAGCATATTTTACTGTGCTATGGAAAGAAGTGCTCAGTGACTGTTACAACACTCGTAGCATATTTTACTGTGCTATGGAAAGAAGTGCTCAGTGACTGTTACAACACTCGTAGCATATTTTACTGTGCTATGGAAAGAAGTGCTCAGTGACTGTTACAACACTCGTAGCATATTTTACTGTGCTATGGAAAGAAGTGCTCAGTGACTGTTACAACACTCGTAGCATATTTTACTGTGCTATGGAAAGAAGTGCTCAGTGACTGTTACAACACTCGTAGCATATTTTACTGTGCTATGGAAAGAAGTGCTCAGTGACTGTTACAACACTCGTAGCATATTTTACTGTGCTATGGAAAGAAGTGCTCAGTGACTGTTACAACACTCGTAGCATATTTTACTGTGCTATGGAAAGAAGTGCTCAGTGACTGTTACAACACTCGTAGCATATTTTACTGTGCTATGGAAAGAAGTGCTCAGTGACTGTTACAACATTCGTAGCATATTTTACTGTGCTATGAACAGAAGTGCTCAGTGACTGTTACAACATTCGTAGCATATTTTACTGTGCTATGAACAGAAGTGCTCAGTGACTGTTACAACATTCGTAGCATATTTTACTGTGCTATGAACAGAAGTGCTCAGTGACTGTTACAACATTCGTAGCATATTTTACTGTGCTATGAACAGAAGTGCTCAGTGACTGTTACAACACTCGTAGCATATTTTACTGTGCTATGGAAAGAAGTGCTCAGTGACTGTTACAACACTCGTAGCATATTTTACTGTGCTATGGAAAGAAGTGCTCAGTGACTGTTACAACACTCGTAGCATATTTTACTGTGCTATGGAAAGAAGTGCTCAGTGACTGTTACAACACTCGTAGCGTGTTTGACCTCGCTAGGAAGAGCACTGTGAATCAGTAACAAGATACAAGTGTTAGACTAGTTCTAGTTGTGTTCCAAATATAAACTAGTCTACCTTATGTTGGCAGGACCTACCTCAAGGTGGGAGTTTGGACCACTCGGAGGAAAGTGTAATGGAAAGTGGCCAGTTCATTCACCGGTCATTTTACAGCTTTCTAGTCCAGTGTTTGAAGGAAACCTCAGAACACGGCTTGTACCTGTGCCTCGAAGCCACAGGCATGTAAGTCGTTCAATGGGTGGCTAGTACTTCCTTTGGTCGCCCTTGGTTATCTGCTTCAAACAGCTGAAATGAGAGTTTATTCAAATAAAGAAATATATCGACCGAAATGCTGTTTCATAATACTATCCGAGTTCATTTCCCAACTTCTCTTCAAACTTAAACATAATCCATAATATTACATTGGAACAACGTTTATATGTAAATATAAAAGAAAATATACAACGGTCAAGATTATATATCAATTAATTAATACAAAAAAATAAAAGTATTTATATTATTACATACACATGAATTTAACTGTTAATGATTTCATTTTTAGCACTTACTATTACTAAACAAACACAAGCAATATCATGGGTCAGGGGAGGGGGGAATGGAGTAAATAAACTTTTTATTTCGTGGCACACAACTGACAATTTTAAAGTACAAAAAATTGTTGTCACATGTTGCTCTTTTCCAGAGAGTTTGTAAGACAAAAGAGCATCAAATATTTGTCATATTACGTTGTCTAGAATGAAGGCATCCTCCATTATTATCAACTTATCAGGACTATACCGCGCTTTAATCTAGGAATGTAATCTATGACAACTTCCATTGTTATCAACAGGAATATACTTTGCTTAATCTAGGAATGCAATCTATGACATTCTCCATTATTATCAACTTGTCAGGAATATAACATGCTTTAGTCTAGGAATATACTCTATGACACCCTCCATTATTATCAACAGGATTATACTTTGCTTAATCTAGGAATGTAATCTATGACATTCTCCATTATTATCAACTTGTCAGAACTATAACATGCTTTAGTCTAGGAATGTAATCTATGACGTTCTCCATTATTATTATTATTATTATTATTATTATTAGCACCGCATCTTACTACCCGTTCGGGTTGTACGCACTTAAGCTAATGTGTAATGGTAGGGTGATTGTGAGATGAAATGAAAGACCTACAGTTTAACGTGGAATCCGAACCACGGTGGAGGTCTGGCCTTCCCCACATTCACAAGATATCTTGTCAGAGGTGAAGGAAGGGTTTGGAAATCAGATAAATCGGTGCCGGGACCGAGGATTGAACCCCGGCTGCCAGCATAGAAGTCTGACACCTTACCCCTAGACCACCAGGTCACCTTTACGTTCTCCATTATTATCAACTTGTCAGGACTATAACATGCTTTAGTGTAGGAATATACTCTGACACTCTCCATTATTATCATTATGAATATACCATGCATAATCTAGGAATGTAATATATGACGTCCTCCATCATTATCAATAGGAATATATCGTGTTTAATCTAGGAATGTAATCTATGACACCCTCCATTATTATCAACAGGAATAGCTCACGCTTTAGTCTTGGAATGTAATCTATGACACCTTCCATTAAAATCAACTTATCAATAAAATGGTTGACTAATTTACTCGATCATTTAATTAGATTGTAAATAACTTACACAAATTATATTATACAGGATGGGGATGAAACATTTAGACGATTAGTAACTTGAAAATTAACACTTTAGTTGAAAAGTAAATATTCACTATCTAAATAAAAACAAACTACATACTACATTCTTTCACTCTTTGAAGCGAGTGATCTCCACCGGATGTCAGACAAACCTCAATACGTTGTCCATCACTTTCCTCAGTATAGATTGTCTAATTGTTTCTGCCACATTCTGTATTATCTAAGAACTACTATAAGATTTCTAGGGTTTATTTTGGTTGAAAGCCCTCTCTCGTTTTCAATTTTAAGTTAAACATGAATAATTAACATAACTAAACTCCGTAGTAGCCAAGAGTAAATAAAAAGCAGCTATATTGATGTAGTTTATTAATTTATTATTGGTATACCTTTCTTACTAAGAAACTAAAATACGTAGTTATTCAATAAACTAGAGATAAAATTATAAACCGATCGTAAATAACATAACTGGTTATTGTACATTGACCCAGTAAGTATTTAAATGAATCAGGCTCAATAATACAAGTGTATTTTTTGGCTCTAGCTATCGCCAAGTTCTATGACTCAGCACAGTTCCTGTGTTGTGGGGAATGTATTCCCAGCCAGGGGAAAGGCGCATTATATCAAACAGAAACTCTCGAATTATACAAAGAATCAAGGACATAAAGGACATTTATAATATATATGAAGAGGTACGAAATATACGTCCAGATTGGTTATGACATAAATGTGTAAAACTCTTTTTTTCACAAGTATTTTATTATTATTATTATTATTATTATTATTATTATTATTATTATTATTATTATTATTATTATTATTATTATTATTAGCACCGCGTCTTACTACCCGTTCGGGTTATACGCACTTACGCTAATGTGTAATGGTAGGGTGATTGTGAGATGAAATGGAGGACCTACAGTTTAACGTGGAATCCGAACCACGGTGGAGGCCTGGCATTCCCCACATTCACAAGATATCTTGTCAGAGGTGAAGGAAGGGTTTGGAAATCAGATAAATCTGTGCCGGGACCGAGGATTGAACCCCGGCCGCCAGCATAGAAGTCTGACACCTTACCCCTAGACCACCAGGTCACCTTTTTCGCAAGTAAAAACCAAATACCGGAAACTATGTCATCGAATTATTTAACTGGGGATTTTGATTATTTTAATAAAACTAACCTGATTCGGTGAACGCATGCTCTAAGGTGACACTCTCGCATTATACAAGACTTACAATGACCGGGAGATTGGGGTTTGAATTCCGGTCGAAAGTGTTGAGGATATTTTTTTCCTAATTGATTTTCCCCTCACCTTCTACGCAAATGTGGATACACTTCTCTAAATTTAACCTTCCTCGTTACTATCTCATCGGCGTAATTATTACATATGGATATAACTTGAAAAGGTAGTGAGACGGTATGTTAAAAGAAACTATATTCATTTTTAAATGCGGAACTCAATAATTGTATGAGGTGACCTGGCGGTCTAGGGGTAAGGTGTCAGACTTCTGTGCTGGCGGCCGGGGTTCAATCCTCGGTCCCGGCACAGATTTATTTCTGACAAGACATCTTGTGAATGTGGGGAATGCCAGGCCTCCACCGTGGTTCGGATTCCACGTTAAACTGTAAGTCCTCCATTTTATCCCACAATCACCCTACCATTACACATTAACGTAAGTGCGTACAACCCGAATGGGTAGTATGACGCGGTGCTAGTAATAATATTTCTTAGTATTCATGCATCACAGACACTATAGTTGGGGTATGTTTTATGTATTATTATTATTACTATTAGCACCACGTCTTACTACCCGTTCGGGTTATACGCACTTACGCTAATGTGTAATGGTAGGGTGATTGTGAGATGAAATGAAGGACCTACAGTTTAACGTGGAATCCAAACCACGGTGGAGGCCTGGCATTCCCCACATTCACAAGATGTCTTGTCAGAGGTGAAGGAAGGGTTTGAAAATCAGATAAATCTGTGCTGGGACCGAGGATTGAACCCAGGATCTCTAGCAATATATCTAATGTAGCTCCATCACTTTCCAAGTTAAACTTACGTCCTAAGATTCATAAAATACATAATTATTTGTAGTACGTCCTAAGAAAAAGTTTGGAGATAGCCCTTTTACCAAAACGTTGTTTATAATTAGGGACTACCTGACATTGTTATTAAAGCTTTTTGATCAACTTAGCAATAAACTTAAATCAATGTTCTATAAGCAATGACCTGGACCTTATTAGAAGAGTGCTATGGTGGTTAATCTGGTAGGTCAACTTGGATTAAACTGCTCCGGTGGCCGCATGGTCTAAGGCATCGCTTTCGTGTTGGACTAGACTACTGATGACAGGGATATCGGGATTCAAAACCTGGTATAGTGTACCGAGGGTAGTTTTTCCCTCTCCCTTCAGTACACTTCCATACAATCAATATAATTGTTTACCCCTGGTCTCTATATGCCAGAACTTAATACTGCCCGGATGATTAATCAAATACTCCTTTGGCATTTGAGATGTGTGGGTTGCATCAAGTGGATGTTATCCTATACGTAAAATACGGTAGCATTATTTTTATACAGAATTTAACGATATTTAATTACATTGGTATTGTGTTTTTTTATTTAAATCAGCCACTAGCAAAAACATTAGTAAAAATATAAAAAAATATAATTTACAATAGTTTTACCAAGATGGAAGGCAACCTGATTTTAATGAATGAATTCGTAAGATTTTTGTCTGGACAATCAGAACCAACCAAAGTAAAATTTTCTTCCCAAAGTGTATTTTCATCTATTAACCAATTTATCTTTAACACGATAGTTCCTTCGACCTAGATTTTTACACGTTTTCCACGGTAGTTCTTACGTATTATACTTATAAATATTTAACAAGGTATCTCTTAAGGACTGCATCTTTTTTTCATCACCACGTGTTACTTAAACATATTATAGTAATACATACATATTTAACAAGTTAGTTATTATGTATATAAATATTTAACATACTTATTTACTATATTATTTTCTAATAAATATTTAACAAGGAAGTTCTTGAATCTTATGTTGACAAATATTTAATAACATAAATGTTATGTCCTATATTTATAAATGTAGCAGGATATTTCTTGCGGATGATATTTAGGTCTATAAATACAGATCTGACATGGTACATCTAATTTCTTATAGCTAATTATAATATATAAAACGGTAGTTTTACTTTTTAAATTTACACATATTAAATAAGGGTTTTATTATCTCTTAAGTCTAATATTTACCCTAATTATAGTAAAATTGTTTGTTCTTTTAGCTATTATATTTTTATTTTGTAGGAAATATTTTCTTTTTCGCTATTTATGTTTCTTTCTTTAATAGTTAATAGTCTCTTTGTTTCCCCCAAATTATTCATTTAAAAAATCAGGAAAGAATTCAAACATATTTTTATTATGTTTTTCCTTGTCAAGCATCGCGTCTTACTACCCATTCGGACTATCCACTTATGTATTAATTACACTAAATGGGCTAGGGATGAGGAAGATTGAATTTAGAGGAAGTGTATCCAGACTTGCGTGGAGAGAGTGACAAATCATTTAGGAAAAAGCACCCTCAGTACACCCAACAGAGATCGAACCACGATCTCCCCGTCATCGCCAGTCTAGTTTATCGTGAGAGTAACGCCTTAGACCATGCGTCCCCTGAAGCTGGTCTCTTATTAATTTTAACTAATAAAATTTGAGCTGGAAGCTACTACTATTCCCTCAACAAGGTCGTACTAACCGCGTCTTTAGCAATACTGACAAATAATTGAGTGTCAATGCAAAATGTCATCTCGGACATTAGTATTTCATGGAGTGCAGGGTTCCCGGATGTTTTAGTAGACACATGACAAGTTGCTGAAGGTACGTGGAAATGTCGCGACCTTGTACAGCTACTAGACGTAAGAATAATAAAAAAAAAAAAACACCGCTGCATGCACTTGATATAAAAGCAATCATTGGTTCTAGCCCCGGAAATCTCACTCCCCGACACACAAACACATCGCTGTCTCTACTTGATATTTTAGCAGTCATTACATTAGTTCTTGGTTCTAGCCCAGTCATTGGTTCTTGGTTCTAGCCCCGGAAATCTCACTCCCCGACACATAAACACATCGCTGTCTCTACTTGATATCTTAGCAGTCATTACATTGGTTCTTGGTTCTATCCCAGTCATTGGTTCTTGGTTCTAGCACCGGACATCTCCCTCGCGACAGATAATAACACCATTGAATCTGATTTATATCTTAACAGTCATTAGTTATAGGTGTCATTGGTTTTTGGGGTCATTGATTTTTTTCTTGGCTTTAATTCTGGACATATCACCCCCTACACGTGACAAACTCCTTTGCAGTTTTTGTGAAACACTTTCAACTCGTTAATTTTTTTATCATTATATATATAGCTAAAAAATATATATATTTATTTTTATAGGCTAAGAAAACATTTCTTTGTTTCTTTGATGATACACTGCTGACTGCTATCAAACAACCCTTCAACTATTTGGAAATAAGATTATGTGAATAATGATTCCAGCGTTTATAAGGGTAAATCAGACTTATTGCACCCGTCAAACATTCTAAATCCATCCTCTTGTCTTGTAAATACTCCAACCAAGAACATGACTACATTCCAGATGGCAAGGACGATATCTCAAGAGGAATACTGTCTCCAGTTTGTGAAACGTGGAGACAGGTGGTGGCGTCACAGGTATTTACGCCCATGACAACATGTCACTGCCTTATGCTGACATCAAACACAAGACAACTAGGAGGTTAACTTGTAAAAACGTGACTGCATTCATTCAAAAGGTTATCTTTTATAGGTTTTCAATTCTTATGCTACAGGTGAATCTTTTTAAAGATCTTCATACTCTTATATCCTCTTGTCTCTGTTTATATAGTGTTTTATGAGAGCGTTTACAACAACATGATTAACATCTTACTCCGAGATCCAGGGACAGGGGATTTTAAACGAATGAGCGCTTGTTTTGTTTCCTTCTAAGGGATATGGATGAGGGATTGGGAGATTGTGAACATGATATGTTATCTTCTGAGGGCTAAGAATGAGTGTTTGAGCGACAATGCACATGTTCTGTTCCTTTCTATGGGATTAGGATGAGTACTTGAACTACCATGCGCATGTTCTGTTACCTTCTAAGGGATGAGTTCTCGAAAGAATGTACGCATGTTCTATTTCCTTCTAAGGATAGGGATGTGTTTTTTAATGACCATGTGCCATTTTTGTTTTCTTCTAAGGGTTGGCGACGGGTGCTTATGCATTTCTTGTTTCTTTCTAAAATTTGGGGATGTGTGCTTGAATGAATGAGCGCATGTTTTGTTTCTTCATACACGAGCAAGGAGTCAAGTTTCTGGTCAGGGAAAGACATCATCTCAGAGAGAATGAGTTGTCTGGGCAGACACAGCCATCATCTCAGGGAGAGTAAATTGGCTGGGCAGGGACAGACGTCATCTCAGGGAGAGTAAATTGGCTGGGCAAGGACAGAAATCATCTCAGGGAGAGTAAATTGGCTGGGCAGGGACAGACGTCATCTCAGGGAGAGTAAATTGGCTGGGCAGGGACAGACGTCATCTCAGGGAGAGTAAATTGGCTGGGCAGGGACAGACGTCATCTCAGGGAGAGTAAATTGGCTGGGCAGGGACAGACGTCATCTCAGGGAGAGTAAATTGGCTGGGCAGGGACAGACGTCATCTCAGGGAGAGTAAATTGGCTGGGCAGGGACAGACGTCATCTCAGGGAGAGTAAATTGGCTGGGCAGGGACAGACGTCATCTCAGGGAGAGTAAATTGGCTGGGCAGGGACAGACGTCATCTCAGGGAGAGTAAATTGGCTGGGCAGGGACAGACGTCATCTCAGGGAGAGTAAATTGGCTGGGCAGGGACAGACGTCATCTCAGGGAGAGTAAATTGGCTGGGCAGGGACAGACGTCATCTCAGGGAGAGTAAATTGGCTGGGCAGGGACAGACGTCATCTCAGGGAGAGTAAATTGGCTGGGCAGGGACAGACGTCATCTCAGGGAGAGTAAATTGGCTGGGCAGGGACAGACGTCATCTCAGGGAGAGTAAATTGGCTGGGCAGGGACAGACGTCATCTCAGGGAGAGTAAATTGGCTGGGCAGGGACAGACGTCATCTCAGGGAGAGTAAATTGGCTGGGCAGGGACAGACGTCATCTCAGGGAGAGTAAATTGGCTGGGCAGGGACAGACGTCATCTCAGGGAGAGTAAATTGGCTGGGCAGGGACAGACGTCATCTCAGGGAGAGTAAATTGGCTGGGCAGGGACAGACGTCATCTCAGGGAGAGTAAATTGGCTGGGCAGGGACAGACGTCATCTCAGGGAGAGTAAATTGGCTGGGCAGGGACAGACGTCATCTCAGGGAGAGTAAATTGGCTGGGCAGGGACAGACGTCATCTCAGGGAGAGTAAATTGGCTGGGCAGGGACAGACGTCATCTCAGGGAGAGTAAATTGGCTGGGCAGGGACAGACGTCATCTCAGGGAGAGTAAATTGGCTGGGCAGGGACAGACGTCATCTCAGGGAGAGTAAATTGGCTGGGCAGGGACAGACGTCAGCTCAGGGAGAGTAAATTGGCTGGGCAGGGACAGACGTCAGCTCAGGGAGAGTGATTTGGCTGGGCAAGGACATACATCAGCTCGGGGAGAGTGAGTTGGCCGGGCAGGGAAAGACGTAATTTCAGGGGGAGGCTGGTGATTGTAATGAGACAGCTTTATTGATACAAATTGACAGCTTCTTGACAGCTGACAATTAGACCAAAATGCATAATGCATGGCTGCAATCATTATTGACAAAAAGCTAAAGACTGTTATATAAAATGTTATTTTTTTTCTCAAACTATTATAACTTAATAAAATACAATGTTATTATCATTTAATGGAGAGGGAAAATATAATTTAATACAAAAAGCTAATTTTTACTCATTTATTTTGCCACCAAATACTTTAATGCAACGTTTGATGTTTTTGCAAACACATTTTGTAAGTAGTACTTAGGATATACAAATGAGTATAAACATAAAATTAACATAATATTATTTACATTATCTCTAATATATGACATTAAACATATTTCGAGCTGAAAGCTCAGTCAAAATGCTTTGATAAATTAGTTATCCAAGATGAGCGATATGAGTCATCTTAACGGTCATCTCAATTCCTTTATATAGTTTGTATCAAATCAATGCCTAGATATTAGGAAACCATTAGTTTATTTATTTTGTGAATCAGGTGACTTCACAGTGGCGATAAATACTACAATACTACATATCGAGCAGAAAAAACTAATTAAATGAATCTACTCAATGAAGATAGTCACAGAAAATGCATCAAACTAAGAGGTATACTATTTTATTGAAAAGAGTAACACAATAATTTCAGACAAAGAACAAAATAAGTTGATGTCTTTAATGCTCACTTTTCCATTAGCACATTAACAATGGCATAGATAAGTTTTATGCACCCTTAACACCGCTCTCACACACGATACAAAAGTGAAATAAATTATTAGTGTTTACAGTTTATGGTCTGTGTCAGTTCTTTATTCAAGTCATATATTTTACACTACCGGCTTGCCAGGACTGTCGTAGCTTCATATACATTATATCATAACTTAAGACTATGACAGGCACAACCTCCAATCCCCGGCCGTTAATTCATCAATGGGAAAGGGTAAACCCACAGTTCACCAATGATAAATGTTTCAGCCATTCCGGGAATCAAACTCGGGACGCTTAGCCTGGTAGACAAACCCACTACCGACTGAGCTAAGATGTTGGATGTATATAACAGGCTAATGTATGTCTCTAATTATATAATAACGTATGTTTTGTATTCGTAGCATTTCAATATCCTAATGTGGCCCTCCACTCATTGAGCTAGGAGACCTCTGTAATAATAATAATAATAATAATAATATTTAGCACCGCGTCTTACTACCCGTTCGGGTTATACGCTTTACGTACTAATTACGTTAATGGATTAGGAATTGGGAAGGTTGAATTAGAGGAAGTGAACCCACATTTGCGTGGAGGGAGAGTGGAGGGAGAATGGAAAACCATTTAGGAAAAACCACCCCCAGTTCACCCGACCGAGATTCGAACCTCGATCTCCCCGTCCTCGGCGGTCGAGCTCAACCCGACAAACGCGTTAGCCAACTACGCCACCGAGGCGGGTGAGACCTCTGTAGTAAGAGCAAAGAGGTTAGAATAATTTTATGAATTAAAAACAATCAATTGAAGTAAAACTTTAATGGCTTCTTTTTATTATAAACTGTTGTATTTTAATATGAACTGTGCAATATGTGCTATGTACTATTCATTGTTATGTATACATTATGCATAAACAAGTCAAACAAACACACACAAAACCCTTGGAAAATTTTATAGTGTAAACGCTAATTAATATTTTTCCTGATATATAGTTACAATCACAAATATTACTTTTTTCTGTTTATTTTCAAAGGTGGGCCTACCCAAATTTAATGGTAAGAGGGCACACACCAAATTATAACTTTTTTCCTTCATCATCAAAAATAATACAGCCAACCCAAGTTTGATTTAATTCCGACAAAGTAAGTAACCTAAGACTATTGTATGTAAAATTGTATTGTTAATATGCAAATTAATAAAACTAATGAAAAATTTATATTATCAAACTCATATTAAAACTAAAATAACCATCAAAAATCACACTTATTTTTTAGGACACTGACATTGATATCTTGGCTAAATAACTGATTACTGAACTAACCATCTTAAGCTCCGGTACGCGATGGAAGATTTAATGTGAGTTAAGTCTTACAATCTCAAAACTTTGATCATCCATCAAAATAAAGATTTAACTCTACCAGTCACTGCACAGCTCACGCAAGAACATTGATGAAAGCTATTTAATCAAATTTTTACATACACCTGCCCCTCGCTGATAAGGAGATTGCTAGTAGATTTGGATGGACCTGGATCTGCACATAGCTAATCCCGAAATATAGCAAACATACCTTGCGCGTTTCCACTATGACGAAGTTTATGACACAGGTCCCTAATATAATCTCCATGAAGCAGATTTTAGGCATCATCATCATCATCATCATCAACTATTTCCAGCCTGTGGCCAGGTCAGTTTAGTAAAATGCCTCTATCTTCCTATATCCTTCTTCCATTAATTACTCCCATTCTTCTCCTCTCATTTGAACACTTTCTGTTATCCGCTATTCTCTTTCTTGGCCTCCCTTGTGGTATTTTACTTACATACTTCATTTCAATCATTTTCTTTGGCATCCTCTCTTTTCACATCATCATTAGATGCCCATACCATCTCAGTCCTGCTTCCTCTACTATCTCATGTACTCCCTGTACCCATATTCTTTCCCGGATAACTTAATTCCTAATATTGTTTCTCCTCATGACTTCACTCCCATGACCTCCACTTTCATAGTCTCTCTTACATTCACTGTCCATGTTTCTGTCACATGTGTGACAATGGGTACAAAGTACACCCTGTACAACCCTTCCTTACACTTCAAGGGCACTTCTCTTCTCCATAACAAGTTTCTTGCTCACCTACAGAATAACTATCCCTGCTGTACTATTCTCACTCAATCCTCTCTACTTCAACCTTTCTCCTCAATCACGCTTAGGCACCAAAATATTTAAAATAGGAAAGCAAATAGGCATTAAAATATGGAATCTAGGCACCAGAAGAGGAACAAAAGAGAAAAAACAACATACAATAGTCAAGGTAAGATGGATTTTACTACCTACTTTATTATTACCTACAGCCAATTTTTTTTTTGCCCCACGTTTCAGTACTCGCTTGGCTTATACGCATATGTTGTACTAATTACACTAGTATGTTAGAGTTAGGAAGGTGGAATTTAGAGGAAGTGCGTGGGGGGAAGTGAAAAACCATTTAATAAAAAAGCACCTTGAATACACCGGACTGAGGTTCGAATCTCCATCTTACTTCATCGGCAGTCCAGTCTACTGCTAAAGTGACGTCTTAGCCCATTCGAACACTAAAGCGGGTCACATGCTGTTAATCATTAGATAATTTTTTAGATTTTCATTAGTGAAATGGGCAACATTTTCAATCTGAGTGTTTTTTTTATAATTAGAAAGACCTAGTTTTTATTCACACGATGTCAAGGAACCAAACTTCAAATTTGCTGTTTCCGATGAAGTTGAACTTTGCTCTTGTAATGGGAGGCTATTTCCTCCCAAGATGTCTGCCACTGCTCTCATTGTCCTTCACCCAATTTACGCTATTCGGAAACCAACATAATAGGCATTTAAAGCACTATGAAATTAACATATTGCACTCGTACATGGACTGCATAGTTATTTCAATGGCCTATGTTTTACGATCAAGCAAATGAAAAGGCAAACTTGCTAATTACGTTCCCTAGAATCACTAATTTGCCAAGTAAAGACTGTTGCTACCTTTCAGGGTTAGCGAAGAGTACGCTACGAGAGTTGGCAAGCGGTTGTTTCAAATTACTACTGCTAAGATCATTGTTCGCATTTATTTCCCTACTAAAATATCATGCCAAAAGAGTCCACGAAACTTTTCACTTCCCCCATTTTGGTCTCCGAGACGGCTGTATCACTTCCCTCTCCCCTAGATATGCCCCTAAGCATATAAAATTTGCGTCAAAGAAGCAATCATGACTGGATGAACTGTGTTTGACGACAAAAAATACTTGCCGCAAAAAATAGTTTATAAAATTAATTAGTAATATCCCGCTTTAGTGGTCGCATGGTTGAAGGTGCTACTCTCACAATAGAGTAGACTGCCGATGATGGGGAGATCGTGGTTTGATTCCGGTTGGAAGTACTAAGAGTGGTTTTCCTAAATGGTTCCCCTCTTTCTCTCTCCCCCCGCCCCACAGACACACAAATGCAGGAATACTTCCTCTAAATTCAACCTTCCTCATACCTAAGCCCGTTACCGTAATTCGTACATAAGTGTATAACCCTAATGGTATATAATACATGTTGTTGATTATTCGATTGTATCCAGAGCGCATGGAAAATAATAAATTGCATATTGATATGTAGTTATCTCTTTCAAAGATAACTGTGTATGTAGACCTATGTACAATATTTACTTTACATCCATTACTATTCCCTGCCTGTGGCCTCGTACAGTTTTTTATTAAAGTAATATATGTTTCCCCCGCCAGCTGGTTAGGCCTGTCTTAGCTTCATATGCCTTTAATATGTCTTAAGACTAGGACCGGCACAACAACCAGTCCCCTGCCGTCAATTTATCAATGTGAAAGGATAAACCCATATTTTCATCAATAATAAATTTGCTGTAATGACAGTAATCGAACCCGGGACCATTATCTCAGTAGGCAGACACGCTTCTGATTAAGCTAAGGTGTCGGAGATATACAGTACAAATACTTAATTTTAATGTGTATACTTTCATATTTCAAGTACAAGTTTTAATTGAAATAAATGGTTTGTTTTATTGAATACTAAATGTATTGACCTGAGCTGCATATATTATATTCTTATAGCTCTCATTATGTTTCACTAGTATAAGTGCGCTTTTCTTTAATTCGAAAAAACAGAAAAAAAATCTCTACATTTTATTTCTTCAGACGCAGTTTTTAGTAAGCTAGAAAAAAGGTAAAAATATTTTAAAAATTCCAGCCTCGAAGTGCATATGTTCGTGCACAAGGATTATTAATTTTTAAAATTTCTGACCACTACGTGTGGTAAATATTGCGAAATGTTCAAGAATAACAGACAAATTCTTTATTTTATTAATATAGATAGCTTAGTAACATTAAAATAGGTCTTATAATACCCTAAATTCCTGAAAACATATTAAATGAAGTGCAGTTTTGACCAATATGAAAGCTGAACCTCAGCGAACGGTTGTTTTCCGATAAAAATTAATAAACTTAAAATATATTCAACCGTTTTAGGTGTGTCCTTAATATTCCAGCCTTAACATAAATGCAAACATATGTTAAATATATATAGTTACATAACTGCACATATACAATATATACATTTACATACACACATTTGTAACTNATTTAATGTGTTTTTAACCAACCTCGGTGGCGTTGTTGGCTAACGCGCTAGTCGTTAGCGTAATGCCGAGAACGGGTATCTCGAGGTTCGAACCTCGCTCAGATGAATTGGAGGCGGTTTTTCCTAAATGTTTTTCCAATCTCCCTCCACAAAATTGCGGGTCAACCTTCCCAATTCTTAACCCATTAGCATAACTAGTACTTAAGCGTATAACCCGAACGGTTAGTAAGCCGTGGTGCTAAATCAAATTATAATTAAAAATACCTTTAATTAATTTTTTTATGAAAAAAAAACCAAACTGTGTACTTGAGATTTCGCTGCAATTTACTATTAACAACTTTGAATAATCGATGTCCGAGTTAACAGAGATAAAAATAATAAAGTGAATCTTTCTTTTCATTTTGTTCTGTTCAATAACCTTGTGAAAAATATAATATTTCTTTTCAATGGTTTCACCTACAAATACATTTTATTTATAGTTGTAGTAATTTTTTCCATTTGTTTTTTTTTAGCTAAAATTGGCTCTTGAAACTCATATAACTAGCTAAGAGTTATATTCAAATTCTCTAAAATACTCTCCCAATATGTAAAATTCCTGAAATTTTCTCTCTAAGAGGGAAGGGAGGTGCCATCCTTCCCGACAGATGAGACTCCAATACACCCTTCATTTGGAAAAACCCACATGGAAACCCCTCTATCTGTATGCTATGATGTAGTAGAGAGTACAATGCCATTAGTAGAGCATGATAAAGTCACAAAGAAAAATGACTTGTTGCAAAACTACTCACATGAATCTGGTAAAGAACACCGAGCATCCATAAAAAATGATTCAAATTATTGACACCTTCTAAATGTTTATACCACGTGACCACCAATGCAAGATATGTGTGTGAGTATAGGATTTAATACATCCTTCAGTCCCTCACTCAAATGAAGCTAAATAGAAGAGTTTCCAGAACAGGTTGAAGTGTTTGAAATGTTCATCTGCTAACTCTTGCTCAAATGAAACCGACTAGGAGAGCTTCAAGAACGGGTTGAGGTGTTCACTTGCTATCTCTCACTCACATGAAGCAGACCCGGAGAACTTATACTCTTTTACTTGTATGTAACACACGCTTCAACAAAGGTTGAATTGTTCACTTGCTATCTCTCACTCAAATGAAGCAGACCAGGAGAACTTATACTCTTTTACTTGTATGTAACACACGCTTCAATAAAAGGTTGAAGTGTTCACTTGCTATCTCTCACTCAAATGAAGCAGACCAGGATAACTTATACTCTTTTTACTTGTATACAGCAGACAATCTTCAATTAAAGGTTGAAGTGTTCACTTGCTATCTCTCACTCAAATGAAGCAGACCAGGAGAACTTATACTCTTTTTACTTGTATGTAACACATGCTTCAATAAAAGGTTGAGGTGTTCCCTTGCTATCTCTCACTCAAATGAAGCAGACCAGGATAACTTATACTCTTTTTACTTGTATGTAACACACGCTTCAATAAAAGGTTGAAGTGTTCACTTGCCATCTCTCACTCAAATGAAGCAGACCAGGATAACTTATACTCTTTTTACTTGTATACAGTAGACAATCTTCAATTAAATGTTGAAGTGTTCACTTGCATGCTATCTCTTGAGCAAATAAACACTTAAGTAGGGTAGAAGTGTTTATATCATGAAGAAAGGAAGTTGTTTTTTACATTTTAAAGGTACACATCTGAGTGCTATAGCTCTGTATCACCTACTGTATATAGTAATACAGTTCTATGTACCTCTACTATACCATCAACAATAAATTATAGGAATACAGATCTACCACTCACCATAGTACACAGGAGTACAACTAACTCTATATATCTCTGCCAGTCACAATATTATATAGGAATAGCACTCTATATGTTTCTAATAACCACCATATTACACACTCATATAGGGGTACAGTTATACAGCGATATACCATCCAAACTATCACCAGCTCACATGGGGCTACAGTTATAACAATATAGCATAGTAATATAACTCTGTAGCTCTCTACCACCCTCTATACTTGGACGCAATAAAACACAGACTAACCTTATTAAACTTAAAGGTGGCTATTGTGTTTAGCCTAACTGTTACAAGTGTTTTTTTAAAACCTTGATGAGCCTACTCGGCGCCTGGATTGCCAGAATGACTTGTCAGAGAGCTTAGTTTGCCAGCATGACTTGTCAGTTGGCTGTCTCCAACAATGGACATTCTGTATTGTGCGCATGACAGGTGTCAATGTATTCACACGGTAGCAAACTTTTCTTGGCTTCAATGTTTACGTTACATTAGAGAAAATATCTTGATGACAAGTAATATAAAGATGAAAGACCTTTAAATATTTTTTTTTGTAAGCATGTAATAAACCTTTTGAATAAAACAAAGCGAAACAAACTGTTGGTTAGCAGCATTGTGATAATTGTGTTGCGACGTGCCTGTTAACAAAAAAAATACTATCCATCTATTTAATGCTAGATACTTCTTGAACCGTACACGCCTCGGTGGCGTAGTTGACTAACGCGCTTGTTGTGTTGAGCTCGACTGCTGAGGACGGGGAGATCGAGGTTCGAATCTCAGTCGGGTGAACTGGGGGTTGTTTTTCCTGAATGCTTTTCCACTCTACCTCCACGCAAATGCGGGTTCACTTCCTCTAATTCAACCTTCCCAATTCCTAACCCATTAGCGTAATTAGTACTAAAAGCGTATTACCCGAACGGGTAGTAAGACGTGGTGCTAATATTATTATTATTATTATTATTCTTGAACCGTGTCCAAATGGAAATGTACCTATACTAAAACTTTTAAAGAGAAATATTGGGAAATTCCAATTTTGTACATTTTTACCAAATACACACTGATACTATTAAATGAAACCATAAATTCAAAGAAAATTAATAAATAAAATTGAAATAGATTACAGAACTTTTAAAGAAACTATACAATGAAACAATATGAAGAAATTTTTTAAAGCAGGGGTATGTGAAGCTTCAAAACTTTGACCTAGAAAATAATAGTAATCAGCTTCGATTTAGCATTTAAAAAACGTGAATTGAAAAACCACAAAGATTAGCTTAAAAATGGTATATGCTAATATAAGTTAAATATCTGCATATGTTTGAAAACAGGGATGTTCTAGAATATTCTCCTAAGGAAGCTAGCGATTTTTTAATTGAAAAAATAAATGTGTAAATTATGTCTTTTCTATTAATTTTGACCCTATAGTGTCCATACTTACAGCCAAAACTCGCCTGGTGACCTGGCGGTCTAGGGGTAAGGTGTCAGACTTCAGTGTTGAGGGTCTGGGGTTCAATCTTCGGTCATGGGACAGATTTATCTGATTACCAAACCCTTCCTTCACCTCTGACAAGACGTGTATTAATCACAACTTGTGAATGTGTGGAATGCCAGGCCTTTGCCAGGCCTCCACCGTGGTTCGAATCCCACGTTAAACTGTAGGTCCTCCATTTCATCTCACAATCACCCTACCATTATACATTAGCGCATAACCCGAACGGGTGATAATAATAATAATGATGATAATAATAATAATACAGCCAAAACACTTTAAACTTTAAAACAATAAACACCCAAAAAATAAATCGCAATTCATAAACAACAGAGAGAATAAAATCACAGTAATTTAAAGTAAATAACTAGCAAAAACATCACCATAATAGTGTATTATCATTACAAAGAAATATAAAGCATCACATTGACAATTGGCAAGTTGTTAACATATGCAATACGATCCAAGTCTACAAACCCTCCAAGGTGTACTAATGGCTACTATATTTGACTACCACTGTCAAGTTTGAAACAGATTCACATACTTTCCACTGTAAAATGTAAAAATAGCACACATACCCCTTTTTTTTACTAGAGTCAAAGTTTGTGTTAGGAGACAGGTGTAAGAAGTGAACTACCTGCATGTAGAAATAACTGTCTAATTTGCATGAGTTGTATTTTATTTCTAATGATTTAACATTTATTTCCTTAAAAAAAATGATAGCTACCACGAGGGAGTAATTCCCCCTCACCCCTCTCCAATTTTGAACGTGTTCCTTTGAATTAGTATGTAAATACTGTGAATTATATAATGTAAGTTGTAGAGAAGGAAACTAGCCTAAGAAAAATAGTTTGTTTTTATTAGCACCACGTCTTACTACTCAGGTCATACGCATAATTATGTTCTAAATATGAGTTAGGGATGAGTAAGGTTGAATGTAGAGGAAGTGTAGCAGCATTTTCTTGTATTGAGAGTGGGAAATTATTTAGAAAAAAAAACTCCAGTACACCCAACTGGGATTCGACCCCCAATCTCCCTGCCATCGACAGCCTAGTATATTGCGTTTATAGTGCAAGTGATTTGCTGGGAGGCTAGGGCTAGAGGCTAACTTAGTGCGGGCGTACAGGAAAGAACACATAATGTAATCTAAGGGGAGGGTGACCAGACGTCCTCCTTTGTATAGATATGTCCTACATTTCAACCCTCTGTCTTATGTCCGAGAGGATTTTTTATAGATTCCAAAAGGTCACAATTTTGACAAAATAAATAAATTAGTAATTGTTTGGTGTTATTCGTTTTCAAAGTGATCTCGCATTTAAAAGTTCTGCCCTTAAATGACATTCCAATCATCACGAACAGTCTTCGTGCGTTTTCGACAGTAAACGTGTCACGTGATGTTCACGTGATCTCTATTGGCTGCGTGAATGCCGTTAACAACCGATCAAAGAGAGATTCATGATGCATAAATTAATCTTAAAAATATTATTGAACTTACAATAATATGTGTAATATGGTTATCAATAAAACACACGAAGGGAATTTGTACAAGTACATTTTGAACCTTTATTTTGTAATGTCTTACATTTTGGGGTTCCTTGTCCTCTTTTGCACCAAAGGCATATGGTCACCCTGTTTACGTGTCTCCATACTGGAAGCGGCTCGAGAGTTTCCGTGAACCAAGCCGTCATGAAAACTCGATAAGCAATTCAACTCGTAGAATAAAATCAATCAGTAATCAGGCGACAACCGTTCAGTTAACAATAACATTGTATTAATAATGGAAAATGAAAATCTTTTTAGTGTTGTCTTCCAAAGAAGAGCGTTGCTGTTCGACACCTTAGCTCATCTGGTAGCGTGTACTTCTATTGATCTAAGGGACCCAGGTTCGATTCCCGGCATTGCTGATAAATTTATCGTTGGTTAAATGTAGTTTTCCTCTTTCACAGTGATGAATTAATGGCCAGAGGATAGATGTAGTGTATGTTCTATATATAAGTTAGGTTATGTGTCATGTTCTGATATAAGCAATTGGTTCAGAAATTGCAATTTGAATATCTCAAATAAATAAATAAAATTAATCAAAAGTTTTGTGGGATATTATTGATGCCTTTGCAAACTTATGGGAATATTGAAGACACTTTTACAAAATAAGTATCTTATAAAATTTATGGACTGAACACGATATATAAGCACTAGGTATATAATCGAAATTTAGAGCTATGTTTTCTAGTAAAATTAATTTTCTAGAGAACTTTGACAGTGACGTGATTAACCTACGCACTTGAACACTGCACTGCGACTGCTATTGGTTCGACGAGATACCCCTTGCTATGTTAGCACTGTTGTCACAACCCGCTAAGTAACCATCAAGCAAATCGTCTCCATTATAAACAAGGCCCAACTAGACCGTGCGATCACCGAAGCAGGTTGAGACAATAGCTAGGTTAGGTCTTGATCGAAAACAAATAAACGTTTATCCTATTTTATTCATTCATTGGGCGTATAGCCTGAAGCGGTCAAAATTAAATTTTTCATTCCCTTCTACAATCTTCCATCTTTTGATCACTTTCACAGATAAACAAAGATTTACATTTATTGGACATTTGCCTCTTTCACTGTAAGAAAGAAAAACATAAAAAACAAAAACAAATATAAATTGGCACCTAAATAAATGAAAAGTTGGAGAGAAACTGAAACTTGCAATTCTGCCAGATAAAAAGTTGCAGCCGCTGTATACAGTATACCGTTTTGTGTGTGTGTGTGTGTGTGTGTGTATATATATATTAGCGTGATGTAAAACAAAAATTATAAAATATATATAAAATAAAAATAATAGTTAAAAAGTAATAATACAAAATTATCTAATGCTCAAGCCACGGGGTAGTCTAGAATTTTAGATTAAAACCATTCAAATACTTCATGGAGTCGGCTTGTTTTAGATCTTATTAATTAAAGACAAGTAACTATTATATCATCGATTTTTATGTTTATTTTAAAAGGTTTAGTTCATAGGATTTAATTATTTCTTTGAGTTGGGGGTATTTTAGAGGTTTAAATTAATACAAAGTAAATTTTACTTTGATTTGCGTTATTTTAGAAGTGCAAATTAATATGATGTATATATTTCTTTAATTTCGCTCTTATTTTAGAAATTTCAATTAATACCGTGTAAGAATAACATTGAGTCGGTACATATTTTAGACGTTTCAATGTTGACCTTAAAATAGATTGTAGAGTAAGTGCTTATTTTAGAAATTCCAATCAAAACCACTAATATATATCATTCACTTATTGCTTATTTTAGAAGTTTAAATATTGACCATTAAAATATATCATAGAATACATTCTTATTTTAAAGAGTTAAATGAAAACCATGTAAATATATTTAGAAATTGGGGTTTATTTTAAAATTTGAAATGCAGTCCACTTTTTAAAAACATCTTAAAATCCACTCATATTTAAGAATTTTTCATTATGATTGTGTAGCCTACATATATAATGAAAATACTGCTTTATTTTAGAAGATCAAGGCCCAATTTTACAATGTCATGTTATTCTATTCGTTAGGGCTTAACATGAGGTTAAGCGATAACGACCACTACTTTTGATTTTACAATGTTTGTTTAGCGCTAATGTTCACGTAAATGTGCTCGTAAAGTTAACGCGAGGTCTACCTTCCGATTAGCAAACATAACGTCCACATTAAAAACGTTAAACACTCCACCATATTGTTTTCAAGGCGATTGTTGTTATTATTAAAGTGAGGTTACTTTTATTTAAGAAATGGATTATTTATTGTATGATGATGACGACTTTGAAGATGAGTTACGCGTTCTATCGAACTCAAGACTTAGAAGAACAACGAGATGATAATGAAACGAAAGAATTTCCTGGAATTTTATGACGAGGAATATTTTTTTAAACGTTTATGTCCAAACAAAAATAAAATTTTAGAAATTCTTGAAGGGATTTAACACCAATAGAATATTTTATTTTCAATGGTTTGTTTGTATTTAACTGTTAATTCAATCTGCAACATTTCATCTGCTTTGCTAAAATTTACACTTCATTCGCGTTTATGATTCTCAACAGACATTTTAGCAGGAAAATAAATACGATAAAATATAGCAGATAACCTCAACAAATTTGATGAATTGAACTCGTTTTGATTGAATTTTTCATAAAGGTTCCATAGACGTTGTAATGACTTGGTTATATTCTCTATGGTCAAGTTAGGCCAATCAAAGTCTTTGACACAAATCTAGCGCTCCGAGAAAGTTAACGCTAAGAACTAATGGAAGGCACCTATCCGTAATTTGACGCGCACATAAAAATAGTATTGTAAAACGCAACGCTAAGTTTAACCAACGGTTATATTTTACAAACGGTTAAGTTACGAGGACTTTAACGTGACATTGTAAGATTGGGCCTAAATGAAAAGATGTGATATCAAAACTTATTTCAGACGTTTCAACTAAAACTATGTAGGCCAAGATATATTCTGGAGATGGTATCTATCTTATAATTCTCAACGAAGACCATTTTATTGTATCATATAGAGGATATTTATTTAAAATGTGTAAATAGAGACCATATGAAGTGCTTACTCTAAAAGCTTCAATTAAGATTATGTAAATATACCATGAAGCGAATTTTCAATGTAGATTGTTTTAATAGATTATATAGTAGTTTCTTATTTTAGACAATTCAACTAAGAAGATTTAAATATATAAGAGATTTGGGGCTTATCTTAGATGTTTAAGTTAAGAAGATTTTATTTTTAAATCGTGTATTTGGTGCTTAATTTATAAATTTAAATTGAGACCATGTAAATACACCATGAGTCTGTTGATTATTTTAGAAGTTTAAAAGAATTCTATGCTTATTTTATATTTTTCAATGAATACTATTTAATTACATCAAGAGATGGTGTTTAATTTATTATTTTTAACGAAGACCATTAAAATACAATTTTTTAAATTTAAGTTTCCTAGAAGGCCACTTTGATCCTATGCAATCTATAATCATTTTGAAGGCGATGTAAAGTTTGTGCTAGTATGATCAGCCAAGACCAAAGCAAGGTCACTCATTACACTGAACTTTGAAGCGAGGTCATTCTTGGATCTTTTGCGTCATAGGTCACTTTAAAAATCTACAGCAATCACCAGCTCCTTCGGTTTTCCTTAATAGAAATATACCTAAGTATATTCTAGTCTTTAGAGTGTACCACTAGGACTTAAGAAGCCCTGGTTTAGGCTTAGCTGATTATCGAATTGATTCAAATCATTATAAGAAACACAAGGTCAACAATTAATTTTTAGTAATATTATTATGGCTTGTTCGCGTAAATAGGCCTTTTCCGACAAATAAAAATCTTCAAAATTTAGTATAGTAATCGTCCGTCTCACAAGCATATTTTGTTATTTTGACTAAAAAAAAACAATCTACATTCGTTGCCAACTAATGACGAATAAAATTCGCAAAAGAAGATAAATATGGAAAAGAATGAAGTAACTGTTAAGTTTTGATTAAAGGCTCAAGCTACCCTGAATGGACTATATACTAATTGGTGTTGTTGTTCACCATCAGTTGAGCTACTATTTATTGACACTCCAATACACAAATAAACTATGTTTTTTTTTTTTTTTTACTATTTAACATAATTATTTTACACCAACCAATTAAATAGTTTTGATAATAACCACAAATTTAAGTCATCACAGAGAATGAATTCTTCTTACCAATTTAAAATCCCAAAGAATTTATCGTTACTATTCCTGGTTTCAAATCACCATGAAGCTCTCATTGTTTGTGCAATTATCAAATCACCATAGAATTTTATTGTTAGTCCCGTTTTCAAATCACCGTAGATCTCTCATTGTTACGCCAGTTATTAAATCACCATGGAGCTTTCAATGCTATTCTAGTTCCCCAATTACCATATAGCTCTAATTGTTACACCAGTTATAAAATCATAGATCTCTTGTTGATATTCAATTTTACAAATAACAAGGGAGTTATCATTGTTACTTCAATTTTCTAAAAGTAATTGAAATATGCTTGTTATTAACGTTTTCAAATCACTATGAAGTTCTTGATACTACACAATTTGAAAATCACCACGAAGTTCTCATTGTTACTCCAGTTTAAGAATACTATGACGTTCTAGTTGTTACTCTAGTTTAAAATAAATATTGAAATATTGTTTCCCACATAGCGAACACGTTTCCACGGGATGTGAGCTATTACTTCCATTAATAACCATGACCTTGTCTTATCCCCCCTCCCCCTAAGGGCTTCGGAAACTCCTTGAAAAGGGGGGCAGGGACTCAACTGAGAGGGGTCTGATTTTAAACTCTGGATGACTCTTGAAGCTCTTTGAAGGAGGCTATTTTTTATGACTTTCCTTGTCATTAAGTATAATAAATAACATGGTATAAAGAGAGGATAATAAAATACAAACTTTTTTGGTCAACAATGAAAATTAATACTTTATTTTTACTTTACAGGTGGTAGAACCATATTTGTGAAAGGGAAGAGTTAACAACAACAAAAGTTTTATCTGCGACCCACAAGCCAAAGGGGGGTTCGGAGAATCTCCTTAATATTAAAAAAAATCGGATGCCCTTTTAAACCAATCAGATTGTTCCTCACTTAAATAAAAAATAACAAGATTTTAAATCCTAAAGACGTTTTTGAAGTGGTCTTTCCCTAGAAGATTTCTAAAATTTGAATGATTCTATAAGCTATTTATGGCCGAGATTATAAATATAATTCGAATGACAAAAGTTCTAAAAACTTATTTCTATATTCAACTAATGGAAAATTATCAACATATAGATAGAGTGAGAATTTAAAAGTTTTAAGGAAAACACCATTCTCGACAGTTTGCATATTGAATTGTACTCAAAGCAGTCACTTTCAAGATTTTTTGACATCGTATTTTGTATTGATCTTGAGTCTCTCTGTAGCTGATTGATTGGCTGTTGGTCTAAATAAATATATCGGGAAACTGTCATGTTAGTTACCTAACAACCTTTTTTTAAAAAAAATAAAACCAATATTTTTAACAAAACTTAATACAGTTGTAATTTGTTGTTTAAATCTATTTTGATGCAAGGCCATCTTTAATCCTCATATCCTTTAATATCAAAGGGAGTGGATAAATAGAACTGGGGACAAATTTATTACAGGGGGTTGGAGGTAATAGTTTCCCAATTGGAGCCATGCCCCTCGTGTGCTAGCCGCTCCCCACCGTCTTACCCCTTTTTCACCATTACAGTCATACTATCTATTAAATATCAGAAACCATATGACTTTATGCATGTATACATTATCTAAATTATATTTGTAGCTTTGGGATATATCAGATAATAGATTCGTTAATAACCCTACAGCATGTAAGCCTGATAATTAAACATTAATACTACATTCTGGAAACCTTTCGCTTAGAAATATATTATCAAGGATAAATTATTATTACAAAAAAAATCATTTAGGACCAGCTTATTTCTGTTAAAACAATCTATTTGTTTAAATATATTCAAAAAGGGCTTACTAACTTTAAAATTTTGAAATTCCCAATCTACCCCAGGTTTTACAACCCAAAGAATAAATACCGGTACTTTTCCAGCATTTTATATGAAAAACTACAAATAAAAATATCATAGTCTTCCCTTTTTCTACTAAGTTTTTGGCACAAAGGTGGTTAAAAAAAAAGTCGCATGAAGTAGAGATATAATCGATAGTTTACATTTGGTAATACTCTGTAATTCGTATTTCTAAGATTATTGAAAAAATATCTGAACATTTCAGTGACTTTTTATATTTTCTTTGACTTCTATCCCCCCGAAATTTCCGTGATTTTTTCAGGTTTTCCCTGTGTACGTACCCTACTATCCACCCTATCAAGGTTCATATTTTGGAATATAATGAGCCTTTAAATTACATACAGACTAGTCCAATAATTTTTTATTTAATAATAACGTCTAAAAGAGCTATAAGAAATTCACTTATTTTATTCAAACCACAACAAGAGAGCTTTTGATAACATTTTAAACATTTTTATTTTATTAGGGTGCATAAAGATGGCCGAAATAAAATTTTAAACCGCGGTTTGAAAAACAATCTTTTCTTCATGTCCTAGTTAAACTTTCATTTAAGCTGTGAAATTTTATTAAATTAAAGCTAATCGGTTTCAATAAATAGGTCTATTACTCTTTGGGCTTTACTATTCTAGTTTTTTTAAATAAGACAATTACAAATCATATTTTATTATTTTTTGAATTCTTTTTATGCGAGTTAAATAGCTCTATAAATTGTAAAATAAGCGCTATTCGGTATTCTATTAAAACGTATGGCATATTATTATATAAGAGATAATGTTTCAAAGAAACAACGAAAGTGATATATTTGGTAATACTAAATTAATACAGTTCATTGGGAAGATTTCTCACTGTAATAAAAAAATTAAGAGTTTTTTTGTAATAATTTGTCGTTTTACTGATAATTTTATCAACAAATTATTTAAAAACCGCACATTATGCTAACTATATGATTTCTATAAATAATTTTAAATAATATAAATAATGTAAAATAATATAAAAACTTGTTTGATAATCATGTTTGAATAAAAAGTGAAACAATTCATTATAATTCGTTTATTTAAGGCAAATATATAAAATAATATTCACCCTCAAATCCTTTCTTCATTTAAAATGACTAAATTAAAGAGAAAAATTCACGTAAATTCTGAGAAAGTCAACGACGCAACATTGCCAATTTTTATAATATTTTACTGGAGTCACTAGTCAGAAAACCCATGCACACAAGAATGGCAATTCTTCTCTCGTAAAATAAGCCTTCATTCCCTTTGATAGATTGTATCAGCATGTGGTAAACCTTATGTTATATAGTCAAAGTAGAGCTCACACATCTGGAAGGGAGAATACTTTGTATAGTACCTATTTAGAAACAAACTCTTATCGAATGTAAGGGGAAGATTGGAACCACTTATGACCCTCTTCGACTACCATTTTGTAGCTGAAGGTGACAGGTTATACTAGAAGTGTTTTTAAATATGTATGGGGAATATTGGGGGAGGCTTAATATAGCCCTCCCCCCCACTGTAAGAACAGGGAGACTCAACAGCCAACTCACCCTACCCTGTTCCAGAGCCCCTGCTTCCACCCCCTTCTCTTAAAACGCTTATACCATTAAGGAAGTTTAACTTACATCTCAACGTTCAAATCACAACATAAAAATAGTTCTTTCTTTAGAATTAAAATTACCAACGAATGTTAATTCCGTCTCTAGTATTCAAATCACAAATAAAATCTCGTTTGTTTCTCTAACATTCCACTCACGAATGAAAATTCGTTGTCTCTCTAGCATTCAACTCACTGTAACTGTAGCTCATTCTTTCTCTAACATTCAAACTACCGATGAAAGATCTTCTTTCGCTAGCATTTAAATCATCATTGAATGTTCGTTCTTTGTCTGGAATTCAAATCCCTTTTAAATTATAATCACAACAAAATTTTAATTTTTCCTCAATTGTTTGATAACCGAAGGTGTGTTTGAGCTTCTCCCAGTGTTCACATCAGTTCAAATCACCAAGAAAGCCTTTTTTTTTTTCAGAAACTCAAATTAACATGAACATATCGTTGTTCATCAAGAAATGTAATAATTGTTTAGAGTTTATGTCCTAGATTAGTAGATCTTTCTCTTCCAGGTCTTTTTATCTAAATCTAGAAACAAGTACATTAATTACCTTCTTTTGTGGCAACATGGTCTAAGGCGTCACTATTGTAATATACTATGCCAATGGCAGAGAGTTCGGGTTTAGAATACCAGTTGGGTGTATTAAGGGTGTTATTTTCTAAATGTATTTCCATTCTCCCTCCACGTAAATGCGGGTACACTTTCCCTAGATTCAATCTTCCTCATCCCTAATACATTTGTGTAATTAGTGCATAGGCGTATAGCCCGGGTGAGTAGCAAGACACAGTGAAAAAAAAAAGTTACATTAAGACAAATAAATATATTAGAACAAGTGCTTACTTTAAAAATATCAATGAAATTTAATTTGATACATCTTTGCATCACTGAACAGAAGATTATTTTGGAAGTATAAATGAGCTACAAATAATTTAATATCTTCCTTAATGTTTAATTTATATAAAAGATTAAAATAAAAAAGGAATAAAATAATTAAGAGTTAGTGGACCTAGTCTTTTTTTTATCAATAAGTTATCAAACGAGGTAATTACCTTTCTGAGTACAGCATACGTTTTAGATCAGGTATTATTTGAAGACGGGGATTGTGGGCTGTAAACGGTCTTATAACTGATATAACTGTAGTTTGGATCAACCTTGAGTTGAAGGCTGCAATCGTGCACTAACTCTGGAGTGAGATAGAGAGACAGCGTGTTCCGCTAGAATGAATCTACAATTAGGGCTATGTCCAGTCGTTTGTTTAATAATTCCATACAGCTCTGAGGGCTGTATCCAGGAGCGAATATAAAGGTTTCATATTACTATAAACTTTGTCTCCATAGTCTAGTAACATTTATAAGTCTTCTTGTACTATCAGAGTTGTTTCTAATATCAAGAATATAAGCCCCGTGCATCTATGAGGGATGTGTCTTATAATGAGACTATAAGACTCATGTTATTTATAAGGGGTGTTCCCGGTAGCGAATATAGAAGTCCCTTAGTACCACGGCAACATTATTTTGAAACTACTCTTGAAGGCACCTGCATTATGTTTCCGCTGTAGTCATACGTTTCTGGACGTGAGAACCTTAAGCCTTGCGTCACGGTCCTAGAACCACGAGTCCTCGTGACCTACATACCGCAACAACAGCCTCTCCGCCACCCGCGTGGTCCATGGCTTAGGTTTGTCTAGTCATCGCAAGTTGAGAAACTGCACGTCCTCTCACCCCACCCTCGTTCACGTATTATACTTGTGTAACTCTGCTAGGAACACTTCTCTTAATTGAAGTTTGGAACAGTCCTAGGCTTACACTGATTAAATAACTCCACTGCTTACACAGTTATGAACCCCATTTTGCTTAATTCGTTAGGATCACTATTCTGCTTACAAGGCTATAGAACCGACTCTGCGTACATTGTTGGTAACGCTTCTCTAGTTTCAGTTTGAAACAATCCTCTTCTTACTTTGCTAGGAATACTTATTTAGTTACGGTTTGAAACAGTCTTCGGCCTACACTGATAAGATAAATCCTCTACTTACAATTTTAGAGATATAACTCTTCTTACACAGTTATGAACTCGACTCCGCCTACACTGTTAATAACACTTATCTACAGTGGCGGCTTGTGTATAGGCACTGCGGAACTGCAGCACCCCCTATTTCCACTTGATATTATCGATAGCATTTAATATAATGAGTCCTTTTTTCTTTAATCCTTAAGCTTAATGTCAGTACTTCAGTAGCCATCCCTCAGTTTATGAAAAATATACAAAAATCTTTGTATGGAACTGTGCGCTTCACAATGCCAGCGACGTGCTGTTTGACTGTTGTACGCATGCGCATATAGGAGGGAAGTGGGGAGGAAGGTGGGTCTGCCAGATAGAGAAAGCACTGTTGCTCTTGCAGTGCCGGCTCTGGCATGATGGTGGAAGGAAGTTTTTTTTTACTCAGCGTGTGTTGTGTTTAAAAAACGTGTACCATATTCTTGAATGTGATAAAGTGTAAAAGAGTGTAGAATTAGATTACTATTCTGCTTCCAGCTATTCTATGTGATTAATTTTTTTTTCGTTTCTTTTATTTAACAGAAAACTTTAACCATAGCCTTGCATCCCCAAGAAATAAGTTCTGTGATGACTGTAAGTGAACTTCAACAGCTTAAGTTTTCAAAGCTATCTCTCCATGAGAAAGTTACAATTAATAAAAGAGGTCGTTCAACACCTGATATTCTAATATCTTAGCCAGGCAAAAGCAACAATAAGAAATACATTCGTAGCTTTAATTCTGAATGGTACCAACAGAAAAGTTGGCTTTGCGGCTGTAAAGTAAAAAATGCATTGTTTTGCTTCCAGTGTTAGCAGCACCCCCACTAATTTTAGCTACGAGCTGTCACTGCTTATCTACCTATACTGTTAGAAACATTTATCTACTTATACTGTCAGGAACACTCCTTTATTTACACTTCTAGAAACACTTCTCCACTTACACTTATTCACATTATCCTCTAATTATACTGTTATAAATCATTTATGCTATTTTGCCATTACTTGTTAACCAATCTCTGTTACACTGTTAGTAAACCTTCTTTGTTACACTGTTAGGATACCTTTTTTTACACTGTTTGAAACAATTTTTTGTCCCATTGTCATACGCGATTCTCTATTACACTTTTAAAAATTATTCCCTGATAACACTGTTAGGAAAGTTTATTTATAGTATTGATAAGCCACCTGTTAATAAAAATATTTCCATTTTCAAAGTAGGTGAGCTATGTTTTCTCTTACTTATTGTAATGCATGTTTCACTATAATATTGTTATTTGGATCTTGTTGTGAATACTTCTTTGTAATATATTTTATCTAACTCTTGTATTTAATAATGTTTCACTGTATGCGATGCTCTCTGGCTCTTGTTGTTAAGAAAGTGTCTTTAAAACTTTGTATGTGATGCTCTCTGGCTCTTGTTGTTAAGAATGTGTCTTTGTTGCGATGCTCTCTGGCTCTTGTTGCTAAGAATGTGTTTTTGTATGCAATGTTCTCTCCTTCTTGTTGTTAATAATATGTCTTTGTATGCGATGGTCTCTGGCTCTTGTTGTTAAGAATGTGTCTTTGTATGCGATGCTCTCTGGTTCTTGTTGTTAAGAATGTGTCTTTGTTGATATGCTCTCTGGATCTTGTTGTTAAGAATGTGTTTTTGTATGCAATGTTCTCTGCTTCTTGTTGTTAAGAATGTGTCTTTGTTGATATGCTCTCTGGCTCTTGTTGTTAAGAATGTCTTTGTATGGGATGCTCTCTCGCTCTTGTTGTTAAGAATGTGTTTTTGTATGCAATGTTCTCTCCTTCTTGTTGTTAATAATGTGTCTTTGTATGTGATGTTCTCTGCTTCTTGTTGTTAAGAATGTGTCTTTTTATGCGATGCTCTCTGGCTCTTGTTAAGAATGTGTCTTTGTATGCGATACTCTCTGGCTCTTGTTGTTAAGAATGTGTCTTTGTTGCGATGCTCTGGCTATTGTTGTTAAGAATGTGTTTTTGTATGCAATGTTCTCTGCTTCTTGTTGTTAAGAATGCGTCTTTGTAAGCAATGGTCTCTGGCTCTTGTTGTTAAGAATGTGTCTTTGTATGCGATTCTCTCTGGCTCTTGTTGTTGAGAAAGTGTCTTTGTATGCAATATTCTCTGGTTATTCTTGTTAAGAATGTGTCTTTGTAAGCAATGTTACCTGCCTTTTATTGTTAAGAATATTTTATTGCGAACAGTGTTCATTGACGATTGGTGTTGGTCTATTTACTATTAGATAACTTACTGCACGACTGAGCGTTGGTTATGTTTACCATTTTGTAATATTACTTTTAAGTGCGCCATGTTTTTCTAGTATATATCACATGTGTATTTAAACGTGCAGTGTACAATTTGGTTCATATTACTTGAAACAGCTCTATTAATTTCTAGTAAAAACTTCAGGCTTGAAATTTTGCCATGTGCAGTCCACTATCTTGTGTTTGACCTATATGGTCCTAGGACAAAGTATATGGCCCAATATTGGCGGGTTATTACCTGGCCGAGGTTGGTTCAGTGTAGATTGTGGCATGTAAGATATCCTTGGAGCATATATGAGATGCAGTTTGATTTTCATATAAAGCACGTTAGTTAAAAATTGAAAACCTAAGTTGCCACAATGGCGGAGGAAAAAATTATAATAATTGTATCTACATTTTCTAGTACGTTCAGTTTCCAATGTAGAGATAAATTATACAGTAATTCATAAATAAGTTGTTGATAATTTTTTAATACAACTTAATGTAAATAAATAAATCAAATCAGACATATCTATACAATTCCAAATTTTAGTGAATTCCGATCGAAGTTCATAGTTGAAATTGGGCTTCATATAAAAATCAGGGTTTACCTTTACGTCAAAATGTGTAGGCCCTACATGATATATATTATACGTATTTAAATTACAGTTGAATGAGCTTCGTGCAATTTACATTCACTTGGCTGGGGAATGACACATAATATATACTGTTATATATTTACAGTACTGTAAATATTTTCAGTACTGTAAATATTTTCAGTTACAGGATAGCAAATTGTATTGACTACAATATGTAAATGTAATGTATTTACTATCACTGTTTTCAATAGATTACAATTATTCCACTTTTATTTGGGTAGACCTATGTTAACCAATAAAATATATTTAATTTGACTTTGTTAATTCCCCCCCCCCATCATGTTTACCGAAAATTGTGTTCGGGTTATCCGGAATTTAGAACTACCGGGATTTGGTCTATCGTGGTTGTATTGTTCCCATATCAGTAAAAGTATCGAAACAAAACTAGGCCTATTGAGTAAAAAGGTACTAGTATCGAAAAGGAAAATATCGATATCACTAAAGTTTGACTCTCACGTTTGCTAAAATAGAGAACAGAATCTGCTTGGGCGGTGCAGTAATTCACACGCTGTATTTTGACTTATGATGTATTGCAACGCAAACTTTAACAGCTGATTATCAACATATTTTATTTTCTATTGGATACCCATATCTTTTAAATAATTCTCCAGATGAATGTTTACAAATTATAAAGCTGTGTCGTGGCACAATCTAGTACATCGATACACAAGCTTTAAATTAACGGTTTATTTCAAATCTCCTCACAACGGCCGATGAAGCTGTATGCTAGCTTCTGACTGTACAATGCGGGTGTTGTCGAATTATTTGCGACGGCTGGGTTTAAATTTTGACTGGCTCTCCCGTACCAAACATCTCGGGCAGAGCGGATGAAGTAGATATGAATTATTGTGAGTTCACACATTCACCGAAAAACTAGCTCAGAACAGAAACGTGGCCACGTGACGAGCTCTGAGCCAATCACAAGATTTACGCTTAATCGGAAGGAGCTTTTCTGCTAAAGTTCAAATATCATCTACTTCGTCCGCTCTGCCTGAGATGTTTGGCACAGAGGAACCAATCAGAACCAACCATCTCAAATCATTTGGACGCTCTACTGCCAGAAGCTAGCAGACAACTTCGTCAACTGTTGTGAGAAGATTTGAAATAACCCGTTTATATAAAGTGTGTGCATCGATGTAATGGACTGTGTCACGACATAGCATTAAAATTTGAAAACATTCATCGGGAGAGTGATCTAAAATATATATGTATCCACTATAAAATAAAATATGTCGGTGATCACCTGTTTTAAGTTACCGGTAATGTTGCGATGCATCATAGGTCAACATACAGTATGTGAATTGCTGCACTACTCAAGCAGATTTTGCTTTCTATTTTTGGCGATCGTGAGAGTCAAACCTTAAAATTGATCACAGCTCGCGCCGATGAGACGGAAATCTTATGATTGTCTTAGAGCTCGTCACTTGACCCCGTCTGCGCTGGTTTTTCGGTGAAAGTATGAATCCGCAGTAAAATATTGATATTTTTGTCACACCCCTACTCCGGGTCACGAGGTATTTTAGCGTATAGTGATTGTGTTGCAATCTGGTTTCTCTTACATTGCTACAAAACCAATACCTCTTATGCCACTATCGGCCTCTTACTACCTGTTCTGGTATTATATAAAATTAACATTAATAAATAAAATACGAAGAAGGTAAAATCTAAAGGTAAGAATAAAAAACAAACAGACGTTCTCGTCACAAGCACACAAGACAAGGCCATACTGACTTATTTCTCCATGCGCCCACCAGAATACAATCCCGGTCCACCCTCAAGAAATGTGTTTAAATAAAATATGACTTACAACGACCCCATCCTATAAAGTATTGTATCATGAACTGAATGGGGTATTTTAGTTAAAATATTATTTACAACGTCTCCTACACATGAAGTATTGAATCATGGACGTGTTATGTTAGTTACATTTGTTTATAACGTCTCCTACATATGAAGTATTGAACCATGGACTGCATGTGTTATGTTAATAACCATATTGTTTACAGCGTCTCCTACACATGAAGTATTGAACCATGGACTGCATGTGTTATGTTAATAACATTATTGTTTATAGCGTCTCCTACATATGAAGTATTGAACCATGGACTGCATGTGTTATGTTAATAACCATATTGTTTACAGCGTCTCCTACACATGAAGTATTGAACCATGGACTGCATGTGTTATGTTAATAACATTATTGTTTATAGCGTCTCCTACATATGAAGTATTGAACCATGGACTGCATGTGTTATGTTAATAACCATATTGTTTACAGCGTCTCCTACACATGAAGTATTGAACCATGGACTGCATGTGTTATGTTAATAACATTATTGTTTACAGCGTCTCCTACACATGAAGTATTGAATCATGGACTGACGAGCTGTGTTAGTTACAATCTTGTTTATATGTCTTATAGACATGGAGTAGTGGGTCATGAATACCATGTGTTTTGTCAGTTAGAATATTGTGTATAACGACCCCTGTCAATGAAGTGTTTTAGACTGCATATTATGTTATATTAGCTACAATCTTTTTTCTGTTTTGTTTCAGATATGAGCAAATGGTTACAGTCCTTGTCCTCTATGCTGCCAACTACAGCCCAGTCAATATCCCACTTCCACACGAGGACTACTGGTATAATGATGAAGATCAAACTCAGCTCTGTTAGCCCTGAAGTAAGCTGCCCTTACAATTTTGAGAGAATTTGCTCAAGATAGCACTTCTAAACCGTCAAACGAATGGAGCACAAACATACATTTGTATTCACTTACCAAGATTGTGTGCAGAAAGAACCTTCTAAAATATTTTTTGGATAGCCTGATAATGGATATAACAGAAGCCTTCAGAAATGAAGACATCTCAAAAACAGACTTCTTTGACTTCATCGTTGCCCCTGAAATAGGAGAGAACCAACCGTCTCTTAGTTTCAACAGAACCCTAAAATCTATGGGAATCTTTATTGAGAACGACGACGGGGTTAATTCAGGGAACAGCCATGGGGACGTTAAGGAGACAAACAACAACAATCTGATGTTGACGTCATCCTCTGAGAGTGGAGTTGTGGACAGTCCCTTCTGGTCTTCCACGGTGTGTGATAAGGAGACCGTGAGACTGGAGACCGCTATCCTCGAGGACTTGAACAAGTACTGCTGGAACACTCCGTCAAGCAGTAATGCTGTATGCCATAAACCGGTCCTCAGCAGCGCTCCGAGCACTCCTGGTAGCAACAACAGCAACACAGATGGTGCGATATATACCCTTACTGTTCTCAATGGGGGAGATAGTGGGGGGGCTTGGTATAGGGTTCCACCCCCTCAAACTAGCATAAAGGAAGAGCCCAATGACTGCCACCATCCTGCTACATTAGATTTAGACTCCATACTCAGTATCAACCAATCTGAGACCAATATCCAGTTTCAACCCGAAACACCTCATCCTATCCTCAAGTCCGACCAGAACTACACGTATGATGAGAGTGGTCATCTTGATGAGCCTACATCTATTATGGACTCTTCCATGTTGAACAACTTTGTCAATAACAACAACGACTGGAAACTCAGTAACAATAACGACTCTCTCCTTAGGAGTGCTCTCCAAGGGAACGCCAGGTACAGTCTCAGCAAGACGGTGGAAGGTCATCCCGGGCTATCTTCTCCTCATCCTAGGCCCAAGACACCTGAAGACCCCTCACCGGCTTATCTTCACCAAGGGGATAGGAAGATGTCTCTCGCGATGGAAGGAGGTGAGGTCATTATGTTCGACAACGTAGGGAGTGGGGACAGGGCTCTCGGCATGATGGACTCATCTACTCACAGCATGGACGATATACTCCTGTCTCATCTGGACACGATATCCTACCCGGAGGACTATGAGAAACTAAAAAGGATCGCGAACGAAGTCGCAGATTCTGTGAACCATTATGTGGGTAGTCCCACGCGGCAAGGGTTGTACTTATCGTCCCCCGATAGTGTGTCTGTGTACAACCAACATCTAGCTCTGCCGGTGAACAAGAAGAACAAGTCGGGGGGTGGAAAGAGCTGCAGCAGTATCCGTAAGGAACGATCTCTTCACTACTGCAGCATCTGCAGCAAAGGTTTCAAGGACAAGTACTCTGTCAATGTGCACATCAGGACACATACGGGAGAGAAACCGTTCGCGTGTTCCCTCTGTGGAAAATCCTTTCGACAGAAGGCTCACTTGGCCAAACATTACCAGACACATCTGGCGCAGAAGAACGCTATCAACAAGCCTTCAAACAGCAAAGGAAAGAATTCTTGATCTGAAACATCTGTCATATAACTCGTTGATTGATCAATATAAATTAATAAAGTCAATTTTATTGTTTATCAGTTGAGAATACATAAATCAAATAAAAACTGTTACTCTATTCTTCATAATGGTACAAACAATGCTACTGGGATCACCTAGCTCTCAAGGAAAAAGCATTTAAAACGTTTGAATTAATTAACTAGTTTAAAAAAATCAACCCGAAGTCAAACATAGATTAATGATTGATTACACAGAGCAAACAATATACTTTTATAGCATCAATATTAGAGTTTAGTTTTAATTTCACACTTTATAAAACAGATATAACCTGTAATGATGGACTTACAGTTTTGGATGATAGTCCTACTCTCACACTTAACGTTACAGTTAACGTGTAGATTATTCTTATACGCCACCCAAGCTCTGAACATATCTAGTACACAAGATCAGTTAATCTATATTCCAAAATGAAAGTCTCATATCGTAACCCTAGTGAGCAAAACGTATAGCTCAAGAAAGGTAAAATGTACAGCAGAAACAAATAAGTTATTATAAATAATTAAGTAAACACATTCATTTATGTTACTTTCATAATATTTTCAGTTTGATCAAATGTAATGCAGATCATTTTTTTAATTCTTATGATTTAGTGTTTTAATGGAGTTATGAGGTTTGAAGAAGACAAATTTCATATTATAATCAGAGATACAACATACAAGTTTAGCTTTATTTAAATAAATCTCATACCTCTTTAGTTACTAAATGGCAAGGTAGCAAACCTCTGGCTCTTTTATTTGAATATCATATCCTTAAAATTCTCGTAAATACAATTCATTTTAATTTTAGGGTATTTACTTAAATTATTAACAGCACAAAACAAAAATAAAACTATAAAAATATCAAATAGAACATAGCAATATATTTTGTTTTATTTGCTATTACAGAGATTCAAAATAGCCTGTTCAAGGTCAAATAAGAGTATCGTGATGTGTGTCTCAACATGGCTCAACACGGAAAACAAGTGCATTGAAAGGAATTACAACAGTTATATGTTATTAGATATAATAGTCCGCAATGAAGCTACAAGGATTGAAAATAACAGTTTTGAAAGGATTTATATTATTTTTTCAGTTTATTGCTTTTCACAGTATATAAAGTGAAAATGTCTCCACTAGTTGGCAGTGAGATGTCAACATCACATAAAAGTAGAGTTACGATGTTTACTTATTAGGATGAAGATAGTTTTTAACTAATCCTATAAGTAAAGAAGACCTGGTACTTAAAGAAGTGAATATAGCTCGTGATTGTGTTTAGCGAGGGAATGCGCTACACAGCTGAAAACCAAGACTGTCCGAGGTTGCATAAAGCCTTGACTATAACAGTATTAAATGATTTGTTCTTATTTTAAACGGAAATATATAATATATTGTTAAGAAGTGAAACTAGACAAATTGAATAAAACATTTTTTTAAATGTTACTCTAATAAATAACATAACATTAGATATTTTTTCGTTTACATTTTAAAAATGAGGTTTGACTATCTGATCGCATTCCATAGAAAGTGAAGCCCAAATCACCGCTCAGAAGTGTGTGATTGGAATGTATATTTGTAGTCCTAGTGCCATACACACCTAATGTGTCTTACGTGATCACAAGATGCCCGCAGGTTCAGTTTGGATCAGGCTTGACGATAAACCACTTGGTCAGTATTTCTTTAGTTATAATACAGAATTAAACAATGTTGATAACATATAGCACAAAAATTAGAAATTCAAAAAATTAAATATAAAATATACATAATATTCTATATTTATTTCCTCGGTAGTCACAGGTCACACAGAAAAGGAAGTCATAACCCACCTTAAATCAACAAATCTAAAAAAAAAGTAGGTAAAAAAATTATAAGGTTTAGAATGTTAAAAATAATCCAACAACCATTACTTACTAATTAAACGTAATTTTGTGATACTTTTCAACCATTAATTGAATAAATTAATGTTTGTATTGTATGTATGAAATGATTAAATCAACTAAAATAATGTTTTTCATGGATAGCTTTAAATCCCTCCACCCCTTTCTACCCTTAGAACCGCAGTGGTCCCTCAGGGCACTCCCATTTTGCTTATCCTCCATCACCAAAACTTTGAGAAACACCGAGCTATAAAGTTAATAAACACATGTGTGTATCTTAGTTCTTTGGAACACTGTAGCCTACTTACAATTATATAATATTATGTAACGCTCGTTCCTTTGAAAGAACAGAGCTAACATTTAATAGAACCTGCGAGTATTTTGTGTCTGTGCTGTAGAAGAATGGCTTCTATTTTTAAATTACTAATTTGGTACATATCACGGAATAATATAGCCCAGGTTATAAAGGACTCATCCTAGTAACTAGGCGCATCCAGGACGAAAATTACAAACTTCACTAAACATATGCATTCCTCTTCATCACAGGCCAATTACAGGGATTCATTTTATAAAAATGTCCTTATCATCGATATTTGATTTTATATTTGTGTTCTATGACCTCTCAATTGGACCTACATCAAGATGTATAGTACATTATAAGAGTATATATATATATGTTAGCCTAGAAGTTTTATAGTATTCGTATGCTTAGCTAAGTTTTCAACAGCTAATAAGTATTATATAATTATTTTTTTTCAATGCTGTTGACTACTATCTTCCTAACGTTGATCATGAGAAAGTATTTAGTTTGCCAGTTTATTCGTTGTCATTCCTCACATGTGTCATGTAAGAGTTGTTCCTATGTTTTATACAAGCTGTGATTCACAAGTGGGCCTGTTCTTTGTATATATCCTAGACCAGAGGCTTTTAATACGATCACTTCTTTTTGCGCGTGAGCTAACAAAATGAGTTGCAGACACATTCGAGCTAAAACACTATTTGGATTATTCTATTGGACATACTCATGAAGAGAGGTGGGGGGGGGATGTCAGTATTTTAATTACATATTAAAATAACTGTCGATAGCTTTATCTATACTTATAAAATAACATGTCCTGATTGATTGACTGACTGACTGACTGATTCATCATCGCCGAACGCAAACTATCAAGGCTACAAGCATGAAATTCGGACTGTATATTCATTTTGTTATGTAGGCACCCACTAAGAAAGGATTTTAGAAAATTCCACCCCAAAGGGGTCAAAATAGGGGATGATAATATGTATGATAATATGTATGAAAGTCCGTCATTTTGAAAGTTACATAAACAAAATTTTGTATTTCGGTTATTGACGTAAAACAAATAAATACGTGTTTCAGGAATTTTGGAAATTTTATTTAATAAGGGATGAAAAAGGGGGTGAAAGTTTGTATCGGACTTGCATTATTTTTGATCTGAGGTCAAGTTATGGTCATCAACGTAACGTAATATTTTAAATTAATCTGTAAATACATATGTATATTTTCGTATTTGTATATAATCAACTTCCATGCGAGCAATGCCGCGGGCAACAGCTATCTAGTAACTTATAAAATGAAACACTTTGATTAAGGAAATTTACATTTGACAGATCATCTATTTGATAATTTATAGTGAAAATGCAATAACCCAGTTGATTTAAATGAAGCTATGTGAGGCTATAATCTATTTTCACCAAGTAAGATGTTTCCTTATTCTACCCTGTAATCTAGCAAGCTTATCTTGCATTATTCTACTATGGTATATCTTACAAGATAGGGTCATGGTATAATCTGTCAAGGTTTGACTGCTACCTTTCAGGGTAAGCGGAATTTACATAAGGTTGTCTCAGGGTAGCTAATATTTACCTTTGTATGATCTTAGCGTTTGTTGGACATGATATTACCCAGAACAGGTCCAGAAAATTTAATACTCATGAAAGCCAGGGGAAGATATTTTTTTGTTTTGTTTAATAATACACACTTTTATTACATATCTTGTTAAAAACATATTATTGTAATATAACTTATATTTAGCTTAATAACACGGGGAAAACTATGTTGAAACCATTTTATTACTGTTCAAACTAAGCTTAAGCTTTATAATGGACCTGTTTTCAATCCATAATACAAAGCAAACTATGTTTAAACTTTATAGTACAGTCTAATCCTAGGGAGGATTGGCCCATGAGAAATATTTTTTGGTGGACCGGTCTGGTTGTTTGTTTAAAATGATCCCCTTATCCACATATTAGCATAATTAATGTTAAAATTACCAGCACAATGTAGAACACCTGACTGTGCCTTTACTGATTTAGCTATGATTATAAATATTTTTATTAAGTTATATTTTATGTCCTGTAAATGCTGTGATAAAACGGCTTTTTATAATTTATCGATGATACAAATTTACCAAATTTACAAAATTTAGGTTAGTTTTGTAATGAATTTTAAATTGCCAACCCTCCCATTTCTTAATATTTAAAATTAGATAGTTATATAATATGTTTCTATTCCTATTAATATTTCTATAAAGGGGAGTGAAAAAGTGATTGTGATCTAAGCTGATAATTTTCTCGAGCAGGTGCAATCCAACTCTTGTCAAAAGTTTGTTGAACTCCCATAAAACAACCCAAACTCGGTTGATGTTTCATAATATAGTCCAGGAGTCTTCAACTGTTAGCCCGCGGGCAGCATGCGGCCCACGATGTTGTTTTTCTTTTCGGCCCACAAAGTTTCTAGGAAAACTAGTAAGATTGATGTTAAAGCCGAGAAACGAAACGTTTATTTGCGTGGGAAAAATCTATGAACGCTCCAATTGATGTTATTGTTTACTTTCTTCCTTAAACTACTGTCTTATATTGATGTATCAAAGGTATACTATATTAGTCAGAAAACTCGTTAAACATGTAATTAAATATGTTTGAACTACACCTTCTTATTTCATTCACAATTTAATTAATAACTTAATAACTTGACAACGATTAGCCGATTATGATGCCGGTCCGCCACTAGACTTGTGGATTAAATTGTGGTCCTCGGGAAATTTTAAATTGGAAACCCCTGAATAGACCAACTATGTTGAAACATTATATTATAGTCCAGTATATGTTTATACTTTTTAATGGAATACAAATAGTGCTTAAAATGTACTTTATAGTAAGCCAGTACAGAATACGTTGAAATTCAATTCTAAAGTCAAAACAATGTTGAAGCTTTATAATATAGTTCCAACTATGATGCCATTTTTATTACAGTCCAAAATATATCAAATCTTGAGAATACAGTTCAACCAATATTTAAACTTCGTAATAAATTTCAAACTTTGTTTAAATTTCAAGTTATGTTGAGACTTTTTTAAATAGTCCAAGCAAGGTTGAAATTATATAGCTATTTTGAAACTTCTTAATACAATTCAAACAATGTTGAAACTTGATAATATACTTCAAATTGTGTTTAAACTTCTTAAAAAGATACAATCACTGTAGAAACTACATAACGCAATCCAAAATACGTTGTAGTTTTACTTTAAAGTTTAAACTATATTGCAACTACATCACATAGGCTTAAATATATTGAAACTTTAGAATACAATTTATAATATGTTTTAGATTTACTATAAAGTCCTAATTATATTGTAACTTCATCATATAGGCCAAATTATATTGAAGCTTTTTAATACAGTCCAAAATACGTTTTCGCTTTACTATAAAGTCAAAATTATATTGTAATTATATCATACAAGCCTAATTATCTTGGATATTCACAATTCACCCCAAAATATCGTTGTAACTTTACTCCATAGTCCACATTATATTGTAACTACATCTTATAGGCCTAATTATGATGTAGCTTCATTATACAGGCCAAATTATGTTGCCAACCAATTATTATGTTTTATAATTTTAATAAACATTAATGTATTATTTTTCTATTAAAGATTTATCATGTTTTTTTAATATTATCATTTTATTAGAGTTAGATACAAATCACATGTGCTTAATTTGTCTATTGTAGTGTTTACATTTTATTACACTGTACTTTGACTGAAATCAATTGATTATAAATCTTTATTTTTGGTAATAAATTAAATACTTTTGTAAATTTTGTTTTAAAACTAAACCCTTGAATTAATATCAACCAAATTAACTTGTTATTACGTGTAATGATACTGCAACACAAAGTAATCGAGTGTACTATATTGTGTGTTAACATTTGAACCAAAATCATGAAATTTATCTCAAACTATTTCTCCTTTCCAAACGAGAACACCACAGTATTTTGATTTTGACAAATATCCTTTTATGTTTTGAACAGAAATATCACAGTTTCTAATTAAGAAAAGATACTGTTACAGTTAAATTTAGTTAATAATTTGATTATAATAAGAGTTTTAATCCTTCAGGAAGTGTGTTACCTTTATGTGAAGCGTCAATTATTTCAGGATAATGAATTATTCATTTGAAGTTAATGCTAGACAAGAGCGTCCTTTGCCTTGATTGGAAGGGCTTCGTGAGCTGTTGAGAAAAGGGGCAGGGGGGTTCAACTGCAAGAGGGTGTATATTAAACACTGGATGTCTTTAGAAGCTATTTAAAGATTTTTTCTCTTTGATTAGCACTTTGTTGATGACTTTATCTGCCATAAGTAGTAGAAAGAACAATACACAAATGACGGATTGGAAAAAACAAACTAGTTATTATTTTGAGGTGAGCAGTGGAAAAAAATATAACTTTACTATAAGTATCAGGATAGCTCAATGGGCCTCGCCAGGATAACTCAATATCCCAAACCAGGATATCTCAATACCTAAAACCAGGATAGCTCAATATCCCAAACCAGGATAGCTAGATGGGCCATATCATGATAGCTCAATAGGATTCACCAGAATAGATCAATGCCCCCCATGATAGTCTAATATTCCTCAACAGGATACCTCGATAGACAAACCAGGCTGGGGTAATAGGCCACACCATGAAAGCTCAATAGGTCACACCATGAAAGCACAATAGACTTCACCAGGATAGCTTAACTGGCCAAACCAGTATATATCGATATACCAAGCCTGGATAGATTATCGGACATAATTTGCCCAAATATCTTGGGTTCTATTCCCTTTTCAGGTTGTTATCTTTGAACGAAATGAAAGTAATCCTCTGGACTTCTACCAGGTAATAATATTAAGTTAATTTAATTGTATACTGTATGTATATATAAATCTTCTTTTATTATTATATATTAATGTGGTTGTTTGTCTATTTTTCATGAGCACTGCACAATATATACCACACGAAGAAAGCTGACATTCTAAAATTAGTAGACCCTGTGCACAAACATGTGCATCTAGAAGGAGTAATTTTAATATTTGTATTTAATTTTTTTAATTAATTAAAAACCGGGTCGAAATATATATAATATGAAGAGTTTTTAATGTCCGTTTAAAGCAAAGAAAAGCATTGCCCAGAGTAACCACGCAATGGATTGTGTGGTTACTCTGGGCAACACCGAGTATTTCTTCTAGTATTTTAATAAAATTCCACAATTTAGTAATTAAAAGTTTAATTTTGACATACAAAAATGTTTTTAATCCCATATTTTCAATCTTTTTAATAGTGCATATTTTTATCTACTTTAGAAAAGTTTATATAAAATGTAATAAAAAAATTCTTTGCGTGGTTTGAGTAAAATAATCGAATTTGTTTGAATTTAAAAACGTTATTTTTATAATACTTTTATTGTGTTGTATGAATATTTAATGAGAAAAAAATATGTAGAATCAATTCATAACCTGATCTAAGGGAAGGCCTGCCTGACCTAGTCTTAAGACAGATGTTAAGGCAAATTAAACCCCGACAGGCCTAGCAAGCCGATAGTGTAAAAATATATGAATTGAATAAAAAAAAGTAACCCAGGCGTAAGCTGGAAACAGTAATGAAAGTAAAGAGAAAACATAGATTTAGTGCAATTAGCAGTGTTGATATAATTAGAGCTGCCAGTGTAAAATGTAGGGTGGGGTAATGTTAAGTGTCTCCTACTTTCAATGGCCAGTAAAATACATAGTTAATAAGGGGTTAACATTTAACTGGACAACTTTATAAACAATTGTATTTTTAATATTTAATAGAGAGATATGTATATACACTATTCTTAGTACTATACATATATAACATACTTATAAATATCTATTTATTTTAAATAAAATTTCATTTATATATAGGTATATGTTTGTGTGTGTCAAAACTAAATGAGTATAACACTTTTGTGTGATTTTTTAAATATTTTGTTTGGGAGCCCATTTATCGACCTATTAACCGGGAAACTAGACACAAGATTAGCTACTCTCCAAATAGAAAACTTTTCAAAGAGCGTTTTTCTACATAATTTATTGGAAAACAATGAAATCGGATGCACATTGATCTTTTTTTTTTTTAGTTTTAAAATAATTAATTTCAAGTTTGTTGTATTTAAAAAAAATTAGTTAAATAATTTCTCTGTTTTAAATTCCAAATAATTTTTAAAAGTATAAATCAGACAACTGCACCTTGATGTGATGTCTAGTTTTAGTTTTATTATTAACTACTTAAGTTAACCGTAGGCTGAAACTGCCAACGTATGATAATGTTTTACTATATTTTAATGTAAAATTAGTTTATATATTTAGGAAAAAATAAACTGAAAAATTAATAAGTTTCAGCTTCTTACTAGGACGTAGCCTATTGTATATTTTAATAAGCTAGATTGTAGCAATGAAAGTAAAACTGTTTTAAAATCCTAAATTTACGTAGTTCTTTGAGAATAATTTTCTATAAGAGCATATATATGTATAACTATATTAAATATGCAAGAGTGGGTGTAAATTAAGCGTATAATCCGAAAAGGTAGTCATACGTGATGCCAAAACGACAAACTACAAATTAGATTTTCAAGAGTGGCTATGTTAAATTATACAACAGCTCAATTGATATTAAATTGGATACTGACAGTAATGTTCAGTTAGTAGGCACTTTCTTGATAATTTTACAATTTCAACTTTAAAATAATCACATACTTATTTAAATAAATGATACGACACATCCCAGATATACTTTTAAACAAAATCGTTATAGCCAGTGTCAAAATAATTTGAATTTTCACATCAAAAAAGGTATGTAGGTATATTTCTCATGTCAAACATTCTCAAGATACCCCTTTGTAACTAAATCATTAGAGCCATTTGTAAAATAATTCAAGTTTTTTTTTAACCCGTCATAAATACACTACCCTTCAATTAATTTTTGCCCAAAAACCGATTATACAGGTTGTTTGGGAATTCATAGCCTAAACTGCACATATATTTTGTTTGGACTAAAAGTAATACAAAATCCCTATACACGTACAGTACATCCGTAAAACTATGCTAAAGCCTTTAAATTATATTCAAAGTTTCATCGTACAGCGCCTGGAGAACAAAGCTATCCAAGCTTGCCTGTACAACAGGTTGCTTAGGAGCGAGGCGCATAGCAGTACACACCTCAACATCTAGGAGAACGGCAGCAGAATATATAACACAAATTAATAGTTAACAACACACTAGTCAATCTAGAAATGGGAATACGTTCTGAGGGTCATCATTAATGTTCCAACATCACATAAATGTCTTGCCATTATTACATGTGCAGTGCCACGCGCCTAATTCTTATGCAACTGGTTGTACACACAATTTACTTGATAGCCTTGCTCTCCCGGCGCTCTACGCAGAAACTTTGAACACAATTTAATGGTAGTAACATAGTTTTATGGATTTAAGTGTAAAAGGATTTTTTTTTACTTTTGGGTCAAACAAGCTATATGTGCAATTTGTATTATGAGTTTCCGAAGATCTTCTATAGTGCTCTTTGTCATATCAAACACATTATAGATATGCATTTTAAACAAAATCATTAGAGCCATTTTCGAAAAAATTTGGAATTAAAACGCTCATCAGTAAAATACACTTAAATGAAGGATTAGGGTAAACATATATTGGTATAACCCTACAATATCTAAATATCTAGTTTTAACAAAATCCATCAAACAGTTTTGGATCCGTGGCTAGACAGACAGACATATAAACATGGGGACACAGATAATTATAAAATTCACTTTTTTTGGGTTCGTGTTAACATAAATCTAAAAATTTGTCACATCTAGAGATCGATTTTTTCACGACCACAATACTTTCTCTTTATATTACCCGATCAGGATTCAAACCCTAATCTTCCTGTCATTGGCAGTCTAGTCTAATATGAAAGTGACACCTTAGCTATGAGGCCACTGAAGCAGGTTATTTTAGCTGTTGTATGAGACTACCTAACAAAATAAATTATTGCATTTATTTTGATGATTTTTCTTGTTGCTATAAAGAAATGCAAAAATACAACCCTTAACTCACAATCTCTACCTTCCCACCTAAATTGAATCAGGGCTGATTTCCATCCAAAGACATTTAGTCCAACAGGATGATAAAATATTCCCACCCAGATATCCATTTAGGGAAGTAACTCTGGAGGCTCAAAACAAGCCAGGACTGGGAGGACTCAAAATAAACAGAACCAAAGACTGGAAATTAAATTATTTTATTCATAATAAGACGTTTTGAAATATTTTCCAAAATATCTGTAATAAAACCATTTCATTGAAGTGGATGTAACAACACATTAGTTGTATATAAGAAAGACACTCTAATTTACAATACAATGTAACAATCTATAGTATAGATAGAAACAGATCAAAAACTCACACACGTTATTTATTTCGATAATGCTCTTACAATGTCCGTGCTATCATAGCTCGAATGTATTTTTTGTGAATGAAGGAAATACAAACTTTTATACAATTGTAGATGAATATGGTACTCTCAAGATAGTAATTTGGTAATACAATAGTAGGAAATTACAGTAAAGTAAAGATAGTACCTTATTAATACGATAGTAGGCGACTACGGTACAGTCAGTAATTATAATATATTAATAATACATTGGTAAGCGACTGCAGTACAGTCAAGATAGTGCCTTAGTAATAAGATAGTAGGCAACTATGGCATAGTCATGACATTCCCTAGACAAAACGATAGCAGGTAACTATGGAATAGTCAGAATATTACCTAGATAACTTGACGGTAGGCAACTAAGTCATAATCAAGATAGTACCGTATAATATAACAGGTGACGACAGCCAGATCAAATACTACCTTGATAATACAATAGCAGGTGACTATGGTACAGTGAAGATAGTACCTAAATAATAAGACAATAGGCAACTATGGCATAGTCATGATAGTACCTAGATAATACGATAGCAGGTAACCATGGTAGTCAAGATAGTATCTAGACTATACGATAGTAGGTTACTATTGCATAGTCAAGATAGTACCGAGATAATACGATAGCAGGCAACTAAGGTAAGTTAAGATAGTATTTAGATATACAATTTATTGCCCTGAGATGAAGAATTATAATCACTTACAATGCATTAATGTAATACTGAGAGTATATAATCGATTAGTTTGAGGGACATTCTAGGAAATATTAGTTTAGGCTGTGAGATCTATTCAATTGAAATTAGAAATTATTTAGTTAAGGGCGTATAAGTAATAAAATAATTATATACAATGATTTCAAAATAGACCTTAAACGAATATTTTATCAATCGTAAAAAAATATTCCTACAAGAGTATGTTCTAGATATTGTAGAAACGCTAGATAAATAAGAAATGTTTCTTAATCTTATGTACGAGTAACATCAGTTCAACCAAATTGAACACACACATTTTATGATCCAAACTATCACAATTTCAGTACATCTGTGCATCCAGTGACGTAGCCAAAGGGGGTGTCCAGGGAGTTTGGACCCCCTCCCCCATCCTACATCACAAGTATCAGCCCCTTCCATATACCACCAGCTTTAAACATAAATAGTTACTTAAGCCTGTTCTTATTTCATTTTGAACTTTTACTTATGTTCTTTGCGTGCTTTAGTTTGAGTAAATACTATTTTTTGCATATTTATACGGTATCTTGAATTGAAAATATTCTATAACCACGGTATGCTTGTTTGAGTTAAGGAAACCGTGGTCTAACACAATTTTAATGCGTACTTTCCCTGGTTGCAGAAGGGGAAGGGCGAGATTTGTACAATAGGGATGGTTGTGCAGGAGGAACGATCGGGCCGATAGATGGGGAAGGAGGAACTTTCCTTTATACCCCCCCCTAACACACCCCCGATATGAAATCCTAGTTACGCTACTGTGTGCACTCCATCATAATATAAAGATGTTATACTATTTCTAGAATATTATGCTAATATCATTGTTGATGTTATTTTCAATCGGTTCCAATATCTCAATTGTTCCAAGAATTAGTTAATTTCATTGGCAAGTGAGTTAAGGGTGAAGTGTAGGGAAAGCGAGTCAAGGGTGCTACATGGTATAGCAGTGAGACGATATGTAGAAATTTAGAAGCACCCACATTATCTAAGAAGTTGTTTGATATTTTTAAATATAGTTTTTAACAAAATGTAGGCGAAAATTATCAGCAGGTTACTGATGAGTAAAGAAGTTTAAATTTTGAGTTAAAAGTTTTAAAAAAATTCAACGAAGCTTTACGCGAAAATGTGTACTTCTGAGATTATCGCAAAAGGTTATAAACTTATATTTATGTAGTCTTACTCTATCAATTAAAGTCATGTTTAAATAATGTGAAATTGTTTTATAGGGTTTTATGTAAGTTATTACGTTTTTTAACTTTAGGCTTATATTTTAAATTTTTAATTGATCAAAACTTTTGTCTACGTTTTGATAAAAACAATATTAAAAAATATCAAACTACTTCATAGATAATACGAGATTTCCAAACGTCTGCAACGGTTTTAAGTGCTCTACTATATAGAATTCTTAAGGTCAGTGTTTTAGCAATTTTAATACCAACATTTGTTTTGTTCAAAATAAATAAAATATGGTTCCAATACAAACATAAAGTCTAATTTTCTTCACATGGTGATATCAACAGCTATTGTTGAATATTTGCCATGAGCATAGCGACATTAGATGACAAACTTTTTAAACTAAGAGAAAAAGTTGTTGTTAAATTACAGGACACCTTCGACAAATATTCAAGAGCTGTTGTGGTCACCATGGGTAGAAAATTACACTCTATGTCTTATTCCGGAGACATATATTATTTATTTTGGCCAAAAAGGGTTTGCTAAAGAATCTTAAAAAACATTGCCCTTAACTCGCGTTTCCTACACCCCCACCTAAAGGATAATATATTGGGGCAAGTAATGAGTGTGAGAGAAAAATTTCAAGTTTTTTTTTTTTATCATTCCAAAGGGAAGGCTTACTTCTAGCTTCCATTAATATCTCCTGTTGGCTAGTGTTATAGTTTATTGTCACTTATGAATAATGGAACACACTGCCATTTAGTTATAGCCAAGGGCTCGCCTGAATTGCTCCAATCGACCTCGATGGGTACCTTACCGAACCCGAATTGCACCAACGGTACACTAGAAAACGAACACAAAAAATAAAAGTGAGTTTAAAAGTATAGCTTAATATGATATATGAAAATGAATTTAAGCTAAGCTTTTAGCAGAGCTAAACAACATAAACAAGAAAAATGAGTCAATGAGAATTCATTAGAATGGAAGGTTAGGTTAGATTAGGTTGGGTTAGTTTAATATAGTGTATGAAAACGAATTGCAGCTAAGCTTTTAGCAGCCAGTAGGCCTACTATGAGTTCCAGTTCATTCAATGAGTTTGTCTATTTCGGACCACCTCTTCCACCTGAACTGAACTGAACTGGCGCAATTCGGGTTCGCCCCCTATTCTACCTGAGCTGTATTTAGCACAATTTGGGTCAGGGATCACTGAACCCTTTTATAACCCTTACTGATGGTGGTGCAATTTGTCTCCACCCATGGCCAAGATATATTAACTATTAATGAAACAGACTGAGGAAAGTGGAACCTAATCAGCACGGAGACTCCAGTTTGTGATAAAACACAACTTAGAGCAGTCAGGCGAAATTAAACTTAAGAGTAAGAGGGTTGTTATAGAACTATAGATAGTCTGTAAATGGTTTTATTCATTCTTTAATAAAGTAAACATTATTTTAGAAACAACGCTGGCACTTAATGGCTTGTGGAGCAGGATAAACCAGATGTATAAAGTGAATTAACTGTGGAATAAGATGTATTGTGTGTAGAACGTGAATTAACTGAGAGCTAAGATAGGGTTGATGGATACAGTTATTGTCAAATAGGCTTAGATATGCCAAAATAAGCTAGATGGATAAATTTAATTGTTTTTGTGCTAGGATATTGGGGGAATAAGATGAATGATCATCAGGTCAAAATACGTTGGTTAAAGAAAGTAAGTTATCTGGGAGCTGAAATACGTTGGACGGAGAAAGTGAATTATCTAAGATTTAAGATAAATTCAAGGGTAAAAATGAATTATGGTCTGAAATATATTGAATGTACATAATTGACTTTTGGATTAAGATATATTTGATGGAAAAATCAAAGTAGTTGTGGGCTAGAACCTGTTAGATAGAGAGAGTGAATGACCATAGGGACAAAATACGTTGGGTAAAGAAATTAATTATCTGGGACTTGAGATACTTTGGATGGAGAACGTGAATGACTTTTGGGCTTAGATATGTAAAATGCAGATAGTCAATTACCTGTAGGATGATATAGGTTGGATGGAGAAAATAAACTATTTGGGGCAAATATATTTTGGAGGAATAAAGTGAATTACTTTTACGCTAAGATACGCCGAATGGAGAACGTGAATGATTGTTGGCTAGGATATGTTGGATGAAGAAAGTGAACTACCCGTGGGCAAGATTAGAATGGATAATCTTAATGGTATTCTACTCTGTGCTGACCTAGCTAACAGAAATCTAAGCACAGGTTGGATCAATCAGGCAGTATACTGCACTGTGTTTACCTAAAGTCGATTCATCCCTTGAATGGTGGTAAGTGACAGCTATGAAATCTACCAGATCTACTCTCATGTATCCATTCGCCAAGCCATATGAACTGCCAGACTATATGTTGAGTTGTTCATTGACAGTCAGAACTTTCACATCAAACAAGTTATTTTAACTATGTTTTTATTTAAACAGTTTTTACATTATTGAAACATGAACATATTAAAATAACCGTTTGGATGTTTCTTTTTTGTGAAAGCGGCGTCACTTAAACATACTTTACAAACAAGAACTTTTAAAAGGCTGCGTTCTCTTAACAAATTAAGATGGTAAACCAGATAAAACAAAGGCTATTGATGAAGTTTTAGGTTGTATTTAGCTGTGTTTATGTGCATCTGTTTACAAAATAAAAACTTTTATTTTGAAACAAATATTTTATATGGCTCTTTATCTAAGTTATAAAAACCCATTTTATTAATTTTGATAGACAGTTATAAGAAGATACAATTGTCAATAAAATACTATACTTTATAACTGACTATTTCATGCGACATAATATATCTTATTGCCACAACTACGAAACAAAAAATAAAATAGTTTTATAGATATTTCAATATATTTCAATAAGCCAATTGTACAGTAATCCTTTATTAAATATTATTAGAAGCGTTTATTAACCATTTTGATTGATAATAGAGTATTACCAAAAGAATAATAAATTTACACTTTGGTTAACTTCGGGGATGACTTTCAGCCAGTTTTCGCAATAAAAATCTTTAGCTGGCTGTCAGTTATCACCACTCCAGTGGCAAATCGACTCAAGCTCACGCGGATCTTAAAAACAGGTTGGAATCAATCGTTGCAAACTCTTCGATGCATTACATTCTACGAAGTGTATAAGAATAAACAGTGGACAGTTTAGTACACAAGCTACACGTTTTATTTAGAAAGTATTGCTTTATTTATTTCGTTATGCTCTAACATTCGGGAAGATAAATATTTGTGCTTTTCAAAGTCTAGTTGCATTGGTCTACTTTGATTGGCAATCTTTTATTGATATGGAGTACTTATAATAATAGGCATCTTCCTTCAATGCAATATTAGTAGTTTAGAACAATTGCAATATATTAGACTATACTTTAATTATTAAATACTATAATGTATCATACTTAAGGTTCACATTTAGCGAGAATAATATCAGGGTTATGCATAATAGAATGAATGATTGTTGTTGCAGTTACACAGCAATTATATCATTTTATCCATTTACACAGTTTATAATATTCAAAAATACACAAATAGCAATATGCTACCTTATTTTTTTTAATAAATGCATTTTAAATCTATTTTAAAAATATGTTTAAAGTACAATTCAATATTTAAAAATAAAGATTGACGACATTTTTATTAAATGGCCGTCTGTGAATCGGCTTCTAAGATCTTACATGTATGTTGGTCCTTATTTTGCCTTGTAAAATATTTAGTGATAATGTGTGCCCTGCTAAAAATATACTGCTCAACATACTACAAGACCACAACAGGATTTAAGAATCAAATAGCCAAAGTTATTATATTTGTTTTAGTGAGGGTTTACTAGCATCTAGATATTACATTCTGAAAATTTAAAAATGACACCTGGACGGGGGAATATAACTCGGAACTCTTGGCTTAGTAGAGCATTGGCTTACTGAGCCAAAGGTCCCGGGTTCGATTCCCATGTCTATGTGTCATTTTTCAATTTTCAGAAAACCACAGGATTGCATAGCTGCTAATATATATATATATATAAAGTAATGTTCATTTAAATAAGAATTAAAATATGTTAAGTAGTAACGGACATGATTGAATAGGAATTAACAATATTTATAATATTAATGGACAGAATTAAATGAAAATTAATGCTAAATGTAACAGTCATGGTCAGTATTAAACAGAAACTCATATCATAAACAACCCCTTTCAAGCGTAACAAGCAGAAATTTTTGAAGAATAGGAATTAACGGAAACGGGCAGTACCTACCAAACGATGAATGGACAGTAAGAGGGACAAGCAGTAAGGCACAGTAATTAAAATTAACACACAAGAATAAGTAGGCGAGAACAGTACATTTCAAAGTGACTTATAGGAACAATCAATAATGAACTAAAATTTAATAATAATAATAATAATAATAATAATAATATAAGCACCTACGCACTAATGAATATTAGATTTAAGAGTAACAAAAGAAGTAGAAATGAATGGTAGATATTATGCTATGCACCCGTAGCAGAAAGAATAGACTGGTTGCTGATGACGTGGAGGTTAGGGTTCGATCTCCAGTCGAGTGCACTTAGGGTGGTTTTCCTAAATCTGTTTTCACTCTACCTATAGGTAAATGTGGGTGCACTTCCTCTAAATTTAAACTTACTTATGATATCCCTAACACATTGAAGTAATTAATACATAGGCGTATGACTCGAACGGGTAGTAAGATGCGGTGCTAAAAAAAACTGTATTTGACAGAAACCTTAAAGAACGTACACTAAATATAATTGATACATGTACCATGGACAAGAAGGAATTAATTATTAAATTTAATATCATTTAACACAAACCATCAGGAATGAATAGTAAATCATATTATTTGTAAGAGAAACAATTAGGAACTAACAATAGCTCAAATAATGTGTAAAAGGAGGAACAAAAAGGAATAAAATGTAGTTCTTTAGTAGCCAGTAGAGAGGAGGATTTAATTATAAGTTTTAAATAGGAATGAGGAAGATGTATCAATATTTTACTAATACATATTGATATTTTCTTTATGAAAGCAATTTTTTTTGTACCTTTACACATAAGACTACCTAAACCCCGGTATCAGATAGGTAGTGAAAAAACAATTATTTTGTTATAGTTTGGCTTAGAAATGCAATAGTTAAAGTCCGCACACTTATAGCATGATTAAACGTTTCTGAAAATGAATTCAGAAATGAACTCGATACGATCAAATTTAGAACCTATATTACAATATTATGATTACATTATTATTTTTCTTTATATAATGATATAGTACGGAAAAATTATAGCTAAATGAAAAAGTTTTATTTATTTTCCTCTAAAAAAAGTACAAACATACTAAGGATATTAAAACAAAAATCATCAACATTTTTGTAACTTTAAATCACTAAAAATAAATAATATTTCAAAAAAATGCTCTGCTTATTCTTTCTATACAATAACTAATGTAGGCCTATTTAATAATTTTATATCGATATCACATTCCTAGTTTTAAGATAATAGCTAGGAGAGAGGGTTAGCAAGCTTTGGTGGGAGACACGTGATTATTAGTTGACTAAAGGTTTAACATGTTTATAGGACTGCGCATGGGTGACATTTTTTTAAGCACCACGTCTTACTACCCGTTCAGGCTATACGCATATTAACTCACTAGGCTAATGTGTTTGGAATGAATGTACCTGCATTTCAGTGGGGGGAAAGCGGGTGTGAAAACTATTGAGGAAAAAACACCCTCAGTACTCCCGACAAGGATTTGAACCCTGATCTCCCAGTCATTGTCAATCCAGTTTATTGAGAGAGTGACGCCCTTATACGATTCCACAACTGAAGTGTGTTGTGATATTTTATAGCACCAATTGATAAAGAACGAGAGCCACTTTAGCCACTATGGTGTTTGGCTACATTTTATAGCACCAATTGATAAAGAACGAGAGCCACTTTAGCCACTATGGTGTTTGGCTACATTTTGCAAGTACACCCAACCCAAACCAAGAAATCAATTTTATATTTTAATGTCTTTATAATGTTTTTATTCCTTGGTTGACAAACATTTTGGTACTATTCTTTATTAAGTTTCAGATCAATAATTATTTCATTTTTTTTTTTTTTTTTTTAGATTTACAAAGACAGTAAAATACATTTTGTGAAAATTATTATTTTTTATTACTAAATATTATTTTTAGCGCCTCGTTTTACTACCCGTTAAGATTATACGTCTAATTTGATATACAGTTTAGGCATCTGGTGACACTTTCAAAATGGTCACACTTCTCTAGTGACAATTTGTCATTACTGATAGTAGTTTCCTGTTTAATACTGTTAGTTAATGTTTTTGACCGATTAGTAACCAACAGTAATTTCAAGCAAGGTAGGGAGAAACTATTGATAATATAACTACTGTTGTATAGGTTTAACTTCAGTAAACTTTAACCTTGCAGCTGTGAGATTTAACTCTTGCAACACTCCGTTGTAGCTTGAACTTTGCAGCTGTGAGATTCAACTCTTGCAACACTCCGTTGTAGCTTGAACTTTGCAGTTGTGAGATTCAACTCTTGCATCACTCCGTTGTAGCTTGAACTTTGCAGTTGTGAGATTTAACTCTTGCAACACTCCGTTGTAGCCTGAACTTTGCAGCTGTGAGATTCAACTCTTGCATCACTCCGTTGTAGCTTAAACTTTGCAGTTGTGAGATTCAACTCTTGTATTACTCCGTTGTAGCCTGAACCTTGCAACTGTGAGATTCAACTCTTGCATCACTCCGTTGTAGCTTAAACTTTGCAGCTGTGAGATTCAACTCTTGTATTACTCCGTTGTAGCCTGAACCTTGCAACTGTGAGATTCAACTCTTGCATCACTCCGTTGTAGCTTAAACTTTGCAGCTGTGAGATTCAACTCTTGTATTACTCCGTTGTAGCCTGAACCTTGCAACTGTGAGATTCAACTCTTGCATCACTCCGTTGTAGCTTAAACTTTGCAGTTGTGAGATTCAACTCTTGCAACACTCCGTTGTAGCCTGAACTTTGCAGTTGTGAGATTCAACTCTTGCATCACTCCGTTGTAGCCTGAACTTTGCAGCTGTGAGATTTAACTCTTGCATTACTCCGTTGTAGCTTGAACTTTGCAGCTGTGAGATTTAACTCTTGCATTACTGTGATGAACTAGAGGGAGCTACTGTAACTTGAACTTCACAGCTCTGAGTTCTAGCCAGGATCGTCTTAAGGACTGGGAAAATCGGGTGGCTTTAGGCCAGCTCGAGGTGGGCTGCCAAACAGGGCGCCAAACTAACCTAACGTAACCTGGGCGTAATTGTGGAGTTGCTAAGCATAGCAATAGTTCAAATTTTGATACTAACAAGAAATTTGACATATTGGTATAGTTTATTGTGGTGGATAAAATAGTATTTAGTGCCACTCAAAATTATTTTACATCCGTTATCTTGGAAAAGGGCACCCTAAAATTGTTTTTTTTTTGCAACCATCCCATAAAACGTTCATTATATCAAAATGTTTGTCATAGTGAAAAATAAATAGGAGAACATTGTTTACAAAACATGTAGGCCTACTTAAAGTTTTATTTGTAATTTTAATTGTTTTCGTAAAATAGCGCAGTGAAACCTTTGTAGTACGATTACCATTTGTGGAGTTTTCCTCTAGATTATCTTCCTATCACGCCCAGATTTCGTGAGATTTGGAGTTTTTGGATTTGGGAACTATTTTCATATTTTTATATTTTTTCTTGCTATCCCCCTGTTATAAAAGGTGGTGCCCAAAAGCAATCCCGCCCGGGAGCAAAATCTACCTTGGGCCGCCCCTGGGTCTAACTCTTGTTGTAGCTTCATTGTAGCTCAAACATGGCACTATTTCCTCCGTGGTTACAAGCAATACAATAATGCTGTCAGTAAAACAAATTGAAACAAAACTCTTGATGAGTATATAAAATGTCTAACACTCGACAGGAAAAAAAAAAAAATCGCAGAGTTACACTCGAGCTTCCGGTTTATAAATTCAAAGTTAAATATAAAGTTTATGTCTGAATGGAAATTGTTGCGTTAATATTTGTATAGATGAAGGTCACCAGGGTCTTCTATACCTCATCCTCAATGGAACGAACTGGGATATGCTGTTTCTGGGCCACTGCATTCAGCACGTACATTAGTTGGTCGATCTTCTTGTCCATCATGCATAGCTATAAACATAATAATATAACCAAATAAATAATGAAAAGAAAACACTCACACTAGAAGACCCAATGTATGGTTTAAATTAGAAAAATTATAAAATTAACCAGCAGTATTAAACTAAGCGCTTACTTTTAGGTCAATGGTCTAGTTGTGATAAGCTTACAAACACAATTTACGTATTATATTTCGTTGAAACCTCTAAAACCAAATGTGATCCATACCATATTATAGAACTTAATATTAAGAATTATAACCTTTAGGATACGGATCATTGGTGTAAGTGAAATGAAAATATTAGAAGCATTGGAAATGTGGTGGTAATTTTTTAAATATTATCATGGATGAATATGATATCAAATACGGAAGTGCTAAGAAAAGCAAATGAAGAAAGGAGACTTTGGAAAGATATACAGCAAAGAAGAGTTAACTTGTTAGGACATAGTATTGAGACATGATAGTTAAAGGAGGAGATGTGGACGGGAGAAATTCAAGTGGGAGACCAAGAATGGAGTACATATTGAATATGATAGCAAATGATTTGGGCAGAAGAATGTACAAAGATGTACACAACTTGGCCCAAGATAGGGAAAAGCGCATAGCTGGCACAAACCATTCGCAAGATTGATGACCTAATTAATGAAAGATATTTTTAAAACACGATACTAAATATAAAATATAAAATCATGTATAATCCAATTCATGACTGTTCTTGCTTCTTACAATAAAAAAAATACTATTTATTCCTGACTGTTCTTGCCTCATACTACGAATTTTTTTGCTCATTCTTGATTGTTATTGCCTCATATTACGAACATTTCTGTTCATTCTTGTTTGTTCTTGCCTCATACTATGAACATTTCTGTTCATTCCTGCTTGTTATTGCCTCATACCACAAACATTTCTGTTCATTCCTGTTTGTTCTTGCCTCATATTACGAACATTTCTGTTCATTCTTTCTTGTTCTTGCCTCATACTATGAACATTTCTGTTCATTCCTGCTTGTTATTGCCTCATACCACAAACATTTCTGTTCATTCTTGCTTGTTCTTGCCTCATACTATGAATATTTCTGTTCTGTGACATATTAACACCCTATTGGAGGGTTTTTAAAGTCAAATTTCGCTGTCGCTGTGTAACACCCTACACAAAAACTAGAGCACGTGGTGTGGATTTAAAAAAAAAAATCCATTTATGTTTTTTCCACCAAATGACTCAGTTCAAGTCGATAGAAATATATTAAACTGTGTTCGGAAACCTCAGAAAGGTGTCTATGACTACTTCAAAAGTTTACAAATTCTTATTCGTGGACTTTATTTTCTGAAGAACGGGAAGCTGATTGTATTTAGTCTAATTTGAGACATTATACAAAGCATTGTACTTCTTAAACAGTTAGTATATATTCTAGCAATGAATCAGTATGTAGTATATTAATGTTAGAAGAAGGAAGGGTATTTATCCGATTAGTGTTAGGTATATTCTAGCAGTGGACTAGTATGGATTATATTTGGTGTTAGAAAAAGGTCACTCTTTGTTGTCAGATTCTATAAATTAATCAATTAAGAATGATTTAAAAAATACTATACGCATTGGCATTAAAGTAAGCAGCATCGACGATAGCCAAGAAAACATATTCCTCTCGACCAATGCTAAATTTCCAAAAATGATAACTTGAGTTATATTTATTAGACTAAATAATATTTTGCTCGCTTTATTCGCCGATTACTTTTGCAATAGTTAAGCTACAAAATAAGCTCCGAACTTTCATAAATCCATCACATAAATGATTTACTTAAATATACATTATTTATGAGTAAGTTAGAAGATATTTTAAACATTATTAGTTTATTTATTTAAAACAAAGATTATTCGTCAATAAGTCCTCTAATTTACTAGAACATACGTGATAATAGAGGGGTATTGAATATGCGTATACGCATATATTTATTTTAAATATTCCCTATATATTCCTTGCTAAAGTAGTTCTGACATCTAATCGGATATACAATACTTTGCCCAATAGTTAGTAATGTTAATATTCAAGCATGTACTTTTTATTTGAAAATTAAAGGCCCCCAAAAATTTAAAATATTTGTCTTGGCATTGGAATAAAATACTATTTTAAAATAAGTATGATGGCCTTTAATTTATTTGGCAGTGTGTAATATTATAGTCACCTGCTGTTCCACCCTGTACAGTCTGGCTCCTATTGTCATTGGCTTTACGTTTCCTGAGCGGTCGGTACCTGTCAGGTAACTGCCGGGCTTACCAAGAGTCTGGTCCAACCTTCGCTGTAGCTCCTGGAACACAAGGGGAAAGGTACGGTAAAGCCACTATAACATGAGGTGAGAGGCTCACTAGAGCTACTATAACATGAGGCGAGAGGCTCACTAGATCTACTATAACATGAGGCGAGAGGCTCACTATATCTACTATAACATGAGGCGAGAGGCTCACTAGAGCTACTATAACATGAGGCGAGAGGCTCACTAGATCTACTATAACATGAGGCGAGAGGCTCACTAGAGTTCTCTTAAAGATAATAGACCGAAGAAAAGAGTCAGCCGACCCACTTATTAATATGGGGGAGCTGAATTGTATCTCCTCGGAAGAGACTCTCTTCCGATACTTTTGCCACAAACAGCTCAAATGAAAATCCTGAATTATATCTCTTTTAAAAATCGGAATTATATCTCCGAAATCCTGAATTGTACTTTAGAGCGACCTTAGTATAATTTTTACTCTCACCATACTAGAGTTTTTAAGAGTTTGAATTTGGTTGGGAGGTGAGACTTTACATTTGATATGATAGAGGATTTTTAGATAAAATATAGTATTAAAAATCAGTAACAAACTAACAAACTGTGACATATTAGCACACTAGTGAAGGTTCTTTTTAAGTCAGATTTTGCTCTCGCTGTGAAACACCCTCCGAAAAAACTAGAACTCATGGTGTGGATTCTTTTTAAAATTTCCAATTATTTTTTCCCACCCAATGACGTGGTTCAGGTCAATAGAAATATAATCACCTGTGTTCAGACAGATCAAAAAAGAGTCTATGATTACTTCATAAGTTTCAAAATTTTTATTCGTAGACTTTATTTTCTGAAGAACAGGCAGCTCATTGTATTTAGTCAAATTTGATACCATCTTATAAGATCAATGTTAGGAGGAGCTACTACAAGTGGTGGTCGACACTTCAAAAGTTGGGCCCAATCTATTGATCAAAGAGTTTAGGGATTCAAGAACGATAAAAACGAGCATGGTAACAAAAAGGATAGAACCTTTAACCCATTTAGTGACTGTAAATATTCTGATGCTCTCTCCCTTAAAGCTAATTACAAATCAATCCATTCTAAAAAATTCAACAAAATGAAGTGCTGCAGATACCATTCTGAACTTTATATGGCGTGGGTCTGTGATAAGCAGCCTCGGTCAAACCTTTTGTCCACGACAAGGGGGATAGAACCATGTCGTAGGTGAGGAAGACTTAATATAGGATTCAAGGATGAGTTTTCTAACCAGATTATTAACAGTAGTCCTTCTCCCTAATCTAGGGAATTAGTGATGTTGAAAGCCGACGAAACGTCAGTCTCAGTCCGATAAGGCCCTACCAGACACCGGGTTTATAGTTTACACAGCGTTGTTTTGGAAGACCTTTTGGAAATCCTTCAGGTACACACATTAGTTAAAGGCCTAAAGTAATGGAAGATCTATTGCGATATCGCAATTCTTGAAAAATTCAGAGTGGTGACCAGAATGAAAGTCTGAGAAATAGTTGCATTCTTGTATTGACCACTGTAGTATTTTTCACATAGGTAGTCTAGTTGCTAGTATGAATTTGAGACATTTCTTTCTGAATACTAGAACAGCCCTGAGACCATAGATTTCATATCCCACATATGGCTTACTTATAAAGCTGTAACTCTTCTCTTGCACTGTTGTTTTCAATGCCTGAAATGCTGAGGACAACCTAGATTACATACCCAAATTCGAGGTAGTTTCAATTGAGTATCTTGACGTATTCTATGATCGTATTAGTAACATTAATATTTTGATCATGCCATATAGTTTAACAACCACAGACTGATTAGGTTGAAATCTTATTACTATGTTCCTATGAAGCTGGAAATCTTGAAAATGCACATAAATAACATGCTACACATATTGATGTGCCCTGAGCTATACCAACCGTACAATTATATTTATTAACTTTTCCCAGATTATTATGTTGGCTTATCCTTGACTATACTTATCATTTAGAGCTCTCACCATATAAATAATATCTTAGGGATGTACCCTTTAGTATATACTACTCAATTACATCTTTCACTTGATCCAAAATATCATAATATTTTACCTTTAGGTGTACCTCTTAATTACATCTCTCAACTTTATTCGGGCTCTCAAAATGATTTACCATTGGAATACATTTCTCACCTTCGTCTGGATTATTATGTTGATTTGCCACTGTTTTACTATTTCATCTGAACAATCATGTTGATGTGCACCCGATTATATCACTCGATCAGATATATCATTTATTACTGGACAACAATGTTTATGTAAACCTGACTATACCCCTACATCTCATCTCCTATATTTATTCTGACTATAATGTTTCGTACTCCTGTCTAAACGGCTTGATCCCATCTCTCACCTTTATCCGGACCATCATGTTGAGATGCCCCTGTCTATATGGCTTGATCCCATCTCTCACCTTTATCCGGACCATCATGTTGAGATGCCC
>CABFVZ010000102.1:309467-327969 GCA_902151445.1 Timema monikensis | reverse complement strand
TATATATATATATATATATATAGTACGATACAAACATGGTGATAACCTTCTGGGCATGAGATATCAAGTTTAGGAAACTTGATTTCAATAAGGACTTGTAGAACTCAAGTCAGGGACGTTGAGAAACAACTGCTTTAATTTTGTGTTACATTGCAATTCAATTAATTCATTTTGAGTGGTTTGAGTATTATTTAATTTCTGGACATTGGTCAGTAAGCTATAAAATATAAATAAAAATAAATGGGTGTGAAATGCATTTTTTTCTGGTTTTTCCTTGTTTTTTTAACCATTTATTTTATCGGAATTTGAAATACTTTCGCGGGCCGCATTGGACCTGACCACCGGCCGTACTTTGCCCATGACTGTTCTAAGGAGAAGGACAAGTTTTAAGAAGAGCTTAAAAAACCTGTGTGTGGGCAGAGTCTGGACGTATTCACGGGGGACTTCAATGCACATGTTGGAACAGAGAGACAAGGCAAGAGGAAATACTTGGAGCAGATGGCTGGGGAAGCAGGGATGTGGAAGATGAGAGATCGCTGAACATGTGTAAAAGAAATAGGCTGATTTGGGGGAACTTATGGTTTAAGAAAAGGGAAAGCCTAACGTTGACCTGCTACAGTGCTGATTGGTCAAGGAAGTCTGTCATGGAATTCATACTTGTGGAGAAATCAGTATGTAAAAACATCATGGATGTTAAGGTAATTCCGTTGTAGGCTGTAGACAGTGACCATTGGTTGCTGATAACGGATCTCAGAGTAAAGAAGGAAAATAAGATGGTTGAGAACCAGGAAAGAAGGATAAGGTTATGGAAATTGAAAGAGAAGGACTATATAAAGGAGTTCCAGAGGAGAATACAGGACAAAGTACCAAGAGATGTATTGGGGACAAGAAGGGAGAATGGAGAATATTAAGAAGGTTAATTGTGGAGGCAGTGGAATAAATCTGTGAGTCAACAAACAACAAGAGGAAATTGAAGAAAACAAAGCATTGTTCTTCTTAAACAATTAGTCTATATGCTAGCAATGGACCAGTACGTAGTATATTAATGTTAGAAGAAAGAAGGATATTTCTCCGATATAGTGTTAGGTACATTCTATAATTAGACCAGTATGGATTATATTTGGTGTTAGAAAAAGGCCACTCTTTTTTTGTTATATTCTATAAATTAATCAAGTGTGAATGATTAAAAATATTATCCGCATTGGCATTAAAGTAAGCCGTGTCGATGATAGACAAGAAAACATATTCCTCTCGACCAATGCTAAATTTCCAAAAATGGTAACTTGAGTGAAGGGGACAGTGGGCGAGGAGAATAAAGCCTTTAGGGAGTGGTTTCAACTGAGGACAGTGAAGGCAAAGGTTATGTACAAAACAAGAAAGAAGGAACAAACTTGAGGATAAGGAAGTGAAAAAGAATCTTAATGGAGGAGTAGTCAGAGATGATGAAAGCAGATAGTGAGGGAAGTAGGAAAGTGATGTACAATATGGTTAAAGGTAGAAGTAGGAGAAGAAGGGAAAAGAGGGTTGTAATGGGGGACAAAAATGGAAATGAGGTGGATGAAAAGAGGAACTCAAGGTGATGTTTAAAGAGGATTTTGAAGAATTTTTAAATGCAAAGGGTAACAGTAAAGAGAAGGAAGGAAAGCGCGAAGAAGACAACAGACAGGGAAGGGCATTAGATATAACATGTAAGGATGTTGAAGAGGTACTGTGGAAAATGAAGGATAGGAAGGCACCAGGAGTAGATGAGATTAGTGTGGAGATGCTGACAGCAGTGGGAATAGTGGGATTGCAGTGTATGTATCGCGTAATTAAGATAATGTGAAACGAGTAGAGGATTCCTGAAGAGCAAAAGAAGGGACAAATTGTCCTCATATTAAAAAGGGGGGATAGGAAGAAGTGTGGGATTTATAGTGGAGTGACACTGTGCACCATTGTGCTAAGATCTATAAGAAAGTGCTAGAGATGAAAATCAGATGAATTGTGAAAGGTGGTTTGAGGGAGGAGCAGTATGGCTTCAGACCAGGTAGGTCCACAGTAGACCGTGAGACAGTTGCAGGAACACCATTACGAGTTAAGGAAGGATCTGCTGATGACTTTTCTGGGCCTGGAAAAAAGCTTATAAAAATGTGTGAAAAAAAGGTGTTGGAAGCGTTGTAAAATAAAGAGGTGGAAGATATAATAGTGTAGAGAGCGAGAGAAATGCATAAAGGAAGCGTGAATTGTGTGAAGGCGGTAGGGGAGAGGATGGAATGGTTTGAATTAAGGAATGGCTTGAAACAAGAAATCACACTATCGCCATTGTTGTTCGTGGTAGTGATTGATGTAGTGATGAGAGATATATTAGGAAAAGTAGGGGAAGGAAACATGAAAGCAATGGTGTTTCCATTTGACCTTATGGTGTGGGGAAATGAGAAGCTAGGAGTGCAGGAACAGTTGGCTGTATGGAATGAGGTGGTAGAACAATAGGGCATGAAGTATAATGAAAAGAAGAGCAAATTATTGATTACAACAAGGAAGGAAAATAGTCACACGAGAGGAGTAACATTAGAAGGAGAACAACTGAAGAAAAGAGAAAGTTTTAAGTACATGGGAAGTGTGGTGGAAGAAAGTGGAGGAAACTAGAGATAAAGTGGGGAAAGGGGGAGGCAAGCAAGGCCCTTTTACAAAAGCGTCAGAAGCCTGGTCTAGAGTAGAGATGTGCTCCAGAAGTGCAAAGGAGTTATATACGGGGCGTACTATGTTCCAATGTTGCGGAATGCATCAGAAACCTGGGTAGTGAAGGAAAGGGATAAGAGCAGGATACCGGCATGTGGGATAAAATTTCTGAGGAGAAAGCTAGAAGCTACAAGGATGTATCGTGTGAGAGAGAGTGCAGGAGAAACACCTGTATGATATGATAGAGAAGGTAAGATTGGGGTGGTAAGGGCATGTGAAGAGGATGGGAGTGGGTAGTGTTCCAAGGAGAATGCTAAAATTGGAGGTGATGGGCAGTAGGTCAAGAGGAATATCCATGGACAGGTGGCTGAAGGGAGTGAGGAGGAGTGTGGTGAGGAGAAGAGTGGATTGGGCTGGCGTGGAGGAATAAAAGGGGGGGAAGGACAGGAGTAAATGGAGAGGCTTATTTTCGAGACAGATACTGCTAGTGGCAGGAAATTGTGTATGATGATCAACTCAAGCACCCAAGATCTACCAAGAAAAGACCATCCTTTTTTGTGTGTTAGCAAGTGAAAACAAAAAAGCTCCACAAAGATAGTACTGACCAGCTTTAGGCTCCTCAATGTAGAACACTACGTCTCCCTCACTCTCTCTCCGGTTGAACTCTATGTTGGAGTTGGCCTTGTTCTCTAGAGCATTACTCGGAACTTCCATCCTATTCTTTGACTTTCTCCTCTTGAGGACACTTGCTTTCTTGGCCACCTGTATAATGAGAGACTGTTCCACCCTCACATTAACTTCTGGTCAACATCGAACACAACATACTATAGAGTTACTGAGTCAGATCACTTCCAATAGTGTTGTTTATAAGGAAAATATGTGAGTTTAATAGTAAGATTACGACCAGTAGTTTTGTTAACCAAGAACATATGTGAGTTGATTAGTAAGATCACTCCCAATAATGTTTTTAACTAGGAACGTATGTTGTTATACCCCGATAAAACCAATTCTTAGCCGGACCTTGAACGGACCTTGTTTATTTGTGAGTTAGTACGCGCTTGCACACGCCACGCCTAACAGTCCAGCACTGCGTCAGGTGAAGGAGTACGCGCGCCGTTCCAACAACCCCTCCACCCTGGACTGACACATGGCTGAGGGGGATAAAAGCGGCTGGCACACAGCTAGGATCATCAGTGCTGTAGTGGCCTCGGCCACAATTAGACGAAGCCGTAAAGATCGTTACTATTTTCGCAGGGTCATAATTCTACCGTCCCTGATTTTCCCCCCTTCCCTACCTCACCACGCCATCTGAGTGTCGAGTTCCTTCCTTTCATCTCCACCTCACCGCACCATCTGAGTGTGGAGGTCCTTCCCCTTATCCACCTCACCATGCCATCTGAGTGCTGAGGTTCTTCCCCCCTTCTATACCTCACCACCCCGTCTGAGTGTCGAGTTTCTTCCCTTAATCTCCACCTCACCATGCCATCTGAGTGCTGAGGTTCTTCCCTCCTTCTATACCTCACCACGCCATCTGAATGCCAATGTCTCTTCCCCCCTTATCCATCTCACCACGCCGTCTGAGTGCCAAAGTCCTTCTCCCTCCTACACCTCACAGCATCGTCTGAGTGCCGAGATATCTTCCCCAACCCCTCTCAACAAGACATCTGCGTGCCGTGGTCTTCCCCTTAACGTCTCTCCTTCCCCCTCAATCCCCCCTTTCTTCCCACACCCCCATCAGTCCTACAATATCAGACTCAGGAGCAGTATGGGCTTTTTAGTCCAGGAACCTTAGCAAGAAAACAGACGAAAGCGTGAACGAAATATGGTAAAGATGAAAATTTGGATTTCGGTCCTATTTGGTATGCTGAACAAGATACTGTACTGCCCTAAAATCCCACCTGCGCTTCTCTGTTCTTAGAGCAAAAAGAGAGTAAGTGACTCAAAACCACATTTTTTTTTTATAACTATGGAGGTTTATCTTCTTTAGTTAAATACAGAGCATTATGGCCAATTTACACAAGTAAATTATCTTAGTCATATCATATAATATGTGGAATGGAAAGAGTACAATTTTTTTTTGCTTAAATTACTTAAGTCGCAGCTAAAAAGTATTAACGAGCACCCAAACCTCCGTCTCTATTTGATGAGATAACCATGAGAAAGACCAATAAGTCCGCTCTAGCAGCTCTCTTCGCGTCATTTACTCCAGAATTGGCTATAAAAAGACGGAGAAACATCAACCATCGTGGACGGTGGATACTTAATGTACCCTCACCCCGCAATGTTCGGCCAGATTTCAGATGCATATGTCACATTCATACATACGCACTTCTCTTCACCAACAGTTGTTTTCGATTACTACCATGCTGGAAGTACTACTAAGGGGAAAGAACAGAAACGTCGAGCCCTCAAGAAACTCGTTCCTGGAGTGGTTTTATTCAGGAATGGAGGAATTTCTGTACTTCAGGCTAGAGCTAATGCCAACACATGGATAGTTGATACCGCCCTTGCACAAGAAGAAGCTGGGAGAAACGTGACCACAATTGGAACAGATACTTATGTACTAGTTATATTGATAGCACGAGCAATAATGGCAATCCAGATTACATTTCTCAGTCCTACCACTGGCAATAACATGAGAAAATGTTACAGAATTGTTGAAATCCAAGCAGAAATAGGTGATCTTAAGGACTTCATTCTGTTTGCACATGCTTTCATTGACTGTGACACAACACATGCAATATTTAGAGAAGGGAAAATAATAATATGGCATATTCAGCAACGAAATGAAGAGTTGAGATGAACGGTGAAAATCTTAAACCAGCAAGAAGCTGATATACATGCTATCACGTCAGCAGGTGAACAAGCTATGAAAGCACTGTACAAAGGGGACAAGTATACCACATTGAATGATCTATGTGGGAACATATTTGGACGCAATTTGGCACGATAAAAGGTCACATCCTCCTTTGAGCGTGCCAATCTTCCTACAACAAGTGATGTAATTTTTTAACACAATCTCAAGACATATCTCTGGGTGAAAAAATTATTTACTAACAATTTACGATAGCGCTTCATATGACACATAGTACTCACTTTTCTCTCTACAAATGTAAATTTTAAGGTGCAACAATGGGTAGGACGATCACTGAATGCCACTGACCGGGGATGAAGAATCTCCGGCGATACTTCTCTTCCAACGCTAACAAACTTGCCTCCTGCACCAGAGAGCATTCTGCACATGATCTTTTGCAGGGGTGACTGTGCAAACAGAAGTGCGAGTGCAGACGCGCTAGTCTGTTATTCTCCATAATGTGTAATTATGAAACCACCTTCATGAATACATCAAGTAATTCAAGTGAACTAGACGAGGAGGATAAAGATAGTTTTGAGGATTTGGACTATGAAACTAGGATAAACCATTTTTAAAGTATTATTAAAGAAATTTTCAACATATTGTCTTATATTTTACAAATGATAATTTGATTTCTCATTGCAGTTCAAGACACCCAATCAAACACTGTATGGTTAGCATTCACAATGACTCAGGTTTACGGGAATATTAAGTAAAAAACTGCCTGTTTTTTTGTTCAAAATGAGGTGTCTTCTAATGGAATATAAATATGGTTATTTGAAGCTGTGCTCATTTATGTTCGTGTATAGTATAAACCAGCTAGGGTAATGGTTTTTGTAACAACCCAAACGCCAGTGAAAATTTATCAAAGATTGTCCGCAACTTACGTTGTTTATGCCCAAAATTAGGTAATCTCCCCATATCACCTCCTCTAAAATACAGCTTTGATACCTTACTTGTGAAAATAGGCCATCGTGCTCTGTATTTAACAAAGGGAGACCAACACACACAGTTATGAACGAAAATATGTGGGAATTGTGTCACTTGTGCTATTTTTGCTCTAAAAATAGGGAAGCGCACATGTGATTTTAGGGGAGTTTCAATATGTTACTCGAAATACCAAATAGGACCAAAATCAAAATTTTCAGCTTCATCATATGTTTTTCATGGTTTTGCGCAAAAGTTCCTGGGCTATTTACAAAGCGTTCAGTAAAGGCTCAACAGATCAGATGGGAGAACGCAGGAAAAGCTCAACTGAACAGGAGGGAGAGCGCCCAAAGCAAGTCAACCTGAACCACCAGCTCTATCACACCATAGTCAAACCGTTCGCGAACGGGGTATTCCACAAAAGGGCCCACCCACTATCAAGACGGCATGATAGCCACCACAGCAACTTGACCTCAGGGGTTAACCTCCCTCATTTCTCCGAACCGTCCCCCTCTTGATCACCACCCCACACTCCTCTGTGTTATTCCCCTAACACTTATTCCCGCAACTCTCCTCACTGTCCGCGCTCCAACACCACCAACCCCACCAAACTCTCAGATGAGTCCCGTCGGCTATCATCTGAGACCCCCCCCGTTTCTACACCTTCTGCTCAATGTCCGCACCCTACACTAGTCAGCGTGATCCCGGAGTGGGTCAACTTAACAAGTCCATTTGGTGCCCCAACCTAGGCTCACTGAGATGTTAAGAAACCTACAGACGACCTTCGACTTCACTCCAGCCCAAAAGTAACCCAGCTATCTCCGGACCGTGTGGACTTTAGCCACCTGATAAGAAAGATAAACTAGATGGATTACCAAGACAATAAATGGTGCCAATGAACAATGTGAGTTGATTAGTAAAATCATTCCCAATAGGGTTGTTAGCTAGGAACATATATGGGAGTGGATGACTAAGATCTCATTGACGCATATTAATGACTTGTTTCAAATACAATTGTTTGTAAACTAAATAAAAGTAGTTTAAGGGTTTATATAAGTTATTTGTTCGATAGTTATTGTTGTATCTCCTTTATTGTTAAATTTAGATTAAAGTATTTAAATATACTGATGGAAGCTCTTATTTATAAAGCGTAATGGATGTTAACAATATATTAATTTGAAAACAAGTAACAAATCTTTCTCTTAATATACTGTGCATTACATTTCCCATGATCAAAATATATTCAGTTTATGACAATTCAATATTTTTCAAGGTTACTCCTTACAAAAGATTTGGATATTTAACTTTACCAAATGAGTTCATAGAGTAAATGACTTGCCGAGAGAAGTTTCTGAAGTATTTAACTTAGTCAAAGGAGTGCATAAAGTAACTATCCTAACAAATGTAAGGTTTATAGTGACTACCTTGCCCAGATGAGTGTCTAGAATCACTACCTTGCCCAGAGGAGCGTCTAGAATCACTACCTTGCCCATAGGAGCGTCTAGAGTAAGCTACCCTGCCCACAAGAGTACCTATAGTTCTCACCTTGCCCAGAGGAGTGTCTAGCATTACTACCTTTCCCAAAGGAGCGTGTAGAGTAAGCTACCCTACCCACAAGAGTACCTATAGTACTCACCTTGCCCAGATGAGTGTCTAGCACGCGTCTAGAGTAAGCTACCCTGCCCACAAGAGTACCTATAGCACTCACCTTACCCAGAGGAGTGTCTAGAATCACTACCTTGCCCAAAGGAGCGTGTAGAGTAAGTTACCCTGCCCACAAGGTTACCTATATCACTCACCTTACCCAGAGGAGTGTCTAGAATCACTACCTTGCCCAAAGGAGCGTGTAGAGTAAGTTACCCTGCCCACAAGGGTACCTATAGCACTCACCTTGCCCAGAGGAGTGTCTAGAATCACTACCTTGCCCAAAGGAGCGTGTAGAGTAAGCTACCCTGCCCATAAGAGTACCTATAGTACTCACCTTGCCCAGAGGAGTGTCTAGAATCACTACCTTGCCCATAGGAGCGTGTAGAATAAGCTACCCTGCCCACAAGAATACCTATAGTACTCACCTTGCCCAGAGGAGTGTCTAGAATCACTACCTTGCACAAAGGAGCGTGTAGAATAAGCTACCCTGCCCACAAGAATACCTATAGTACTCACCTTGCCCAGAGGAGTGTCTAGAATCACTACCTTGCCCAAAGGAGCGTGTAGAATAAGCTACCCTGCCCACAAGAATACCTATAGTACTCACCTTGCCCAGAGGAGTGCTTATACTGTGGCTGGACTGACTGGATTCCTTCACATATATCTTCCATGTAGCGAAACTATTGAATGACTTGTCCGCAGCGTAACACCGCCACAGACACTGGATCAACATGGCAGCCGCAGGAATCTGACGGTTGAAGTGCTTCTGACGTTGCTTCTGTTGGACCTTGAGCGCGAATCCTGAACCCAGGATACCCTGTATAGGACATTAGATCACAAGGGCATTTACTAGCAACATAAAATTCTAAAGCCTGTATTTATCAAGCTTAAGTGTGGCGGTAACTGACAGGTAGCAAAAGCTACCAGATATACTCTCATGTATTCATTTACCAAATCATATGAGTTGCAAAACCATAAGTTGAGATGCTGTCACTTTTGGCAGTCGAAACTTCCTTACACAATTTGTTCTCATTTTTATTTCTTTTAAACGTTTTACATTATTGAAATATGAACTTAAAAAAAAAAATTGTTTTTATGTTTCATTTTTGTGGTTGACTAGAAAATGCTTTACAAACGAGAGCTTCTGAAAGGCTGGCCATTCTCTCATAAATTAAGATGGCGGACAGGACAAAATGAGTGTGGTTGTTGACGTCATACAAACCGTATACAACTGCGTTAATGCGCATGTGTTTACAAAATTTAAACGTTTTATTTTGATACTATTATCTTCTTTGGTTCTTTTTCTTCCTTTTTTTTATTTAGTTTTATTTAGTTAATTTTGATATTAAGAATACTCACATTCACATTGATAGTGAATGGAAAAATCATTTAGGGAAATCCAACCTCAGTAAGCCCAACTGGGATTATGAACGCCATTCTCCCTCTCATTGGCGGTCTAGTCTATTGATAGAGTGTTGTCCTAGACCATGCGGCCACCGAAGCAGGTCATTTTATAGATATATTATATATTGTTATATAAATGGGCTCAACACTGTTGAGGTCCCACTCACCGCAGGGAGAGCGAAGAACGATATCGCGAAGACGCTGAAGCAAGAAGCGACAATCTTCCCCATCCACGTTTTGGGCACCGTGTCACCGTAGCCGATCGTCGTGACGGTGATCTGGAACACGTTCCAAATATCCAATCCAACGTATCATGATGAAACACTGTCCACTGCACTGTGATGTGTAGCTTACCACTCCCCACCAGAGAGCATCCGCGTAGCTCCTGAAGTCGATGTTTCCATCCGCACCCACTTCGTCCTTCTCCGCCAGGTACACGAAGTAGCTGCTGAAGATGAGCCCCAGGAAGCCGATGTAGAGGGTCGTTATGAGTTCCTAGGATACATGATATAAAGCCTCAGTTTCACATTCAGACGAGGAAATGCTATATTTAGCTCGTTAAGGTTGGGTGGTAGGAATTCCAAGCTAAGCGCTGTAATTTTTGCAGTTTATATAGAAAAAAAAAAGTCTAACAAAATAAATACAATATTTCTCCATTAGTAATATAAAGTTTAATTTCCTTCACATGGTGACCTCAACAGTTGTTGAAGATCAGTCAAGGGTGTCCTAAAATTTGATGACAACTTTTTATCTTAATTTAAAAAGTTTACTGTCAAATGATCAAATTTTAATATGCTCATGACAAATTTTCAAAAGTTGTTGATATCTCCATACGAAAAAATTTGAACTCTATATTTCTACTGGAGAAATATTTGATTTAGTTAGCCGAAAAAAAATGTTTCTATGAAAACTGCAAGAAACCCTGACCTTTTCTCGTATCCTCTTCCACCCCACCCTCAGGTGGGGGAGGCAGGGGACGTGATTAAAGGTCAGTGTTTTTACAGTTTTTACAGGATAACATTTTTTGGTCGAAAGAAACAAAATAATGCTTCAGTACCACTATATAGTTTAATGTTCTTCATATGATGATATCAACAGTTTTTGAATATCTGTCAAGGATGTCCCAGAATTTAATGACAACTCTTTCTCTTCATTTAAAAAGTATGTCATATAATACCGTTATGCTGATGACAGATATTCAAGAACTGTTGATATCACCATGTAAAGAAAATTAAACTGTGTTTTTACTGAAGCATTTTTTTATTTTTTTTGGCCAAAACAATGTTTTGCTATAAAAACTGCAAAAATACCTGCCTCTTCCTCGTCCCCTACATCTCCACCTTAAGTACGTCACCTATCTATGAAGTAACGGCAATTAAAGATAGAATTGTTCGTGTTAATTTATCATCTTTTTATTTGGATAGTAGGCCTATTTTAGATATAACATTGAAACAGAAACCATAAATTATTAAATGATTCTACAAATAGCCCTACAATATTTTTGTTTGATAATAAAGTATTTTTTTAGGTGTGTGTTTTTAAATTGTCTTCTACAACCTAAGTTATTTATTTAATCATAAACATGACTTATAGGAATACTCCTGATCTTATTTTTATTTTTTTAAATCCATGGAAGCATATATCTATCCAGAATAGAAATCAAGATAAAAATAATTTTGAAATGTAAGTCAATGCTATCCAGGTGCAAATAATAGAGTGGGTGTGTATACTGTTCAGAGGAAGATGGGAAATATTATCAACAGATAAACAAGAGGTCTTTCTCATTTTCTTCCCTTTCTTTAGATTTCGTATATTGGTGTCTAATAGTGCTTAAAGTGCTTATAGTGCGTAAATTTAGGATGGAGCACGCTTCAAAAAATAGCTTGGCATTCGCGAAGTAAGCAATGTCGTTATTGAAAGTTCATTTCACACACATGTAAAGAGATCTACTAAGAAGTGTTTTATTTATAGATATCAGCTCAGCTGCTTGTTGACTTCCAAGAGGCCGGACTGGTTAACGCAAGATCATCTCACCTGCCTGTGAATGAACACCACGGACCCCAGAAGCCTCCAAGTCCCTCCTTGACGATCCACATGTAGCATGCGAAGTATCTGCAAAAATCTGATACCACGGATAGCGGATGTGGCGAACACTTGTCCGTTGGAACCCACTGACAGTACCACCATGGAAGCCACGACGACTATTAAATCTAGAAAACATTAGAGGATGCTTATTAAAATGAAGGAACATTGACACTTTTGCTGTTCATGAACTGAATTAATAGACTTTGGAATGATTTATCTCATACGTATGCATTAAAAGAGGATATGTTATTTTAAAACAGTGATTCCCAAACAGGGTTCCATGAGCCCGTGTCTAGGATTATACCTTACCAAAAGCTTACTTTTTATTGGTCTGCACAAAATTTTGGGACAAAGTGGAAATATGCTAAGGGAAACTTATGTATTCGAAAAATATGAAGAGAAAAGCCAAGTTCAATTACCGAAGAACATTAATTAGTAAATAGAAATATATAATAAGTTAAACATTCTTGAAATATTTTAGTAAAAAGTATGAGTTAATTATTATTTACCAACCCTACTGGTTTACACGTATATTTGTAATTTACCACTGTTAACCGAATATGTGTCAGCAAGGTAGGCGTTCCCCGAGATACGAAATATTTTAAGGGTTCCTCCAAGCATAAAATGTTGGGAATCATTCTCTTAAAACAAGGGCATTGAATGCAGTGACGGCTTATGAGGATATTTTCTAGCAAGTCAAACGTTTAACAAGAACACTATACTTATTAAGTGAATTATTTAGCGTATAAATCCCTGTGGTGAGGGTTAGAAGGGTAGTTAAAGGAAGTGCATCCCCTTAGCCTTGAAAGAGGATGGGAAAATCTCAGTAATAAATATGTGTTTGTTATATAATATCATCTTTCTCCCGAACAAGATGCGAACCTCGACCTTCCCGCCATTGGTAATGTAGCCGTGGACCGTACAACCAGTGGGTAACGCTGCAACGCCCTATAGCGTGGTCACAACGTTGGGTTTTAGGGTCTTGTTACTCCCCCACTTCTCTCTCAATGTTCGCTGGTGAGAGAAGAACTCCTGTTATTCCTCACCTTTGCCACTACGCTTGCAGGGGAGGGAAGAACTCCTGTTATTCCTAACCCCTACCACTACGCTCGCAGGGGAGGGAAGAACTCTTGTTATTCCTCACCCCTCCCACTAAGCTCGCAGGGGAGAGAATAACTCTTGTTACTCCTCATCCCTACCACTACGCTCGCAGGGGAGAGAATAACTCTTGTTATTCCTCATCCCTCCTACTAAGCTCGCAGGGGAGAGAATAACTCTTGTTACTACTCACCCCTCCCACTACGCTCGCAGGGGAGAGAATAACTCTTGTTACTCCTCATCCCTACCACTACGCTCGCAGGGGAGGAAAGAACTCTTGTTATTACCCACATCTCCAACGCTTGTCTGATAAATAAGGGGTATTTATATTCCCCATTCACCCTCTCCAAGAGATAAGGGCCCTTGTTATTCTCCACCCACTCTCAAAGCTCGCGAGGAAGAGAAAGGATGTTTTTATTGTCCAAACACGACCTTCCTCGGTATACCAATTCAATAATATATAGCGTGGTCATGTGGCTCTGTGATTTAGCTGGGACAAGCGTTCTATGGGGTGCTGTTTCCAGAAAGAATGCTATATTTGACTTGTGGTAGTTTTTGTGAAGGGTTTAAGCCGAGCAACGTTTACTTTTATGTTGCCAGCAATTATTATTGTTCCTTAGATTTCTTACCTTTCCTCTTCATGACCTCAGGTACTTATTATTAAGGTATCTTTGTTTACATTTTGTATTGCTTAGGTTTGTTTATGTATATTGAACTACATGTAATAGCCATAGTTATACAGCTCTTGCTAGCACTGGTATTTATTTTTTTACTGTAATAAAGGAAAAAATACATTTTGGGGAAGGGTTTTTATCTTAATGGGTGTCCAGATGTAGACCATATCAATAAACAGAACAAGGTTTTATAAATCTTTTCGACAGAGTAAGATGGCGTGTAAACGTTGCAAGATGTGTCGTCGTGTCGTTTATTTTGGTGAATCCTAGTAAAATTCTGATATCGGCCAAAAAATGTGCGAGGAAAGACAGAACAATAAATGGCTTGTATTGAGATTCTCATCAGTAAATTGTGCTGAAACTCAAGCTAAGGCAGAGGTCCACGAACCCGTAGAGAGATGTTTTCCAGGGGATCCGTGAATCGGAGTAAAAAAAACAACCCCATACAATCGCAGTAGTTGCCACGTAATCACATCTAGAATAGTTTGCTGTTGATACCTGCTTCGGTGGCCGCGAGGTCTAATGCGCTACTCTCACAGTAGACTAAACTGCCGATGTCAGGGAGATTGAGGTTCGAATATCGGTCGGGTGTACTGACGGTGGTTTTTCCAAAATTGTTTTCCACTCTCCCTCCACGCAAATACGAGTACATTTCCTCTAAATATAAACTTATTAATCCCTAAAGGCCATTAGCGTAACTAGTTCATAACCGTAAAACCTGACGTAAGACGTGATGCTAAAAANAAAAAAAAAAAAAAAAATTGCTGTTGATCTAGAGTTATAAAAAAAACTACCTACACCATCCTTCTCATTGACCTTAACTTTTGAACAGAATTAAATCTCACTTTTAGTTGCACAATTTAGATTTATTCTTTTCTTCAGGAAGTGGCCATTAATTTTGGCCTAGAAAGGGAAAGAGAGAGACATAAATTCGTTATAAAGATTTTTTTCATTTTATGTCCAGATGAATGCAATCAATTTCCACCACAATGAACCTAGATTAAATTATATTTACTTGCGGATTTTTTTACGAGGAAAGGATTCGTGGTTTTATCAGCGTTTCAAAGGGGTTTGTGACTCCGAAAAAAAATTAAGAACCAATAAGCCAAGTGTTTCCAATAAAAAGCAGTGCACCAAACGATCGTACCACATGGTGAGGCCCGGTACTATTAGTCTTTGGCCACCTTTATGGGGGAGGAGGAGCGGGGGAGGAAAGGCGAGTTAATTTCAGTGTTTTTTTGCCGTTTTTATAGCAAAACTTTTTTTTACAAAATAAATAAACTATCGACCCAGTAGAAACAAATTATTTAGTTTTATTCATTAATTCACATGGTGATGTCAACAAATCTTGACTATCTATTATGAACATTGCAGCATTAGATGAGAAATTTTTAAATAAAGTGGAAAAGTTGTCATTACATTCAAAGACACCAATGACAGATATTAAAGAACTGTTGCGGGCACCGTGTGAAGAAAATTAAACTCTATGTCTTTACTGCATCAATTTTTGATTTATTTTGACCAATAAGCTGTTTTGATATAATAACTTCAAAAAACAATGCCCTTAACTGGCCTTCTATTCCACCCCACCTTTAATACAATAGTTGACACTTCCTGTCATTCCAACTCATGTCCCTACTGGTCAGAACCCAAGGTGTGGAATCTAGCGGTGTACCACCTTGGGCCAGTACAGAAGCGTATTAGGATGGAAAAACGAAATATCAAATTGAAAATGTGTGGGTTTATATAATTGGCATCATGGGATAAGAATCCATTGAGTCCATTGAGTCCTGACGGGGCTAAATCCACAATGTCAAAAACTAGGCAGTCATGTTGGATTTATACTTTTACGAGTCTAGCGGCCTAACAAAACGTGATAGAAAGATAAAATTTGCATAGAAACACTAATTACACAATCGATGACACGGATAATGTATATTTTGTGTACATTTGTATCACACTGTACCGACTGCTTACTATTGTATGGTACAGAGAAGACAAAAATTTGGTTAAGAAGCTGCTTTTGATTATTAAAATAGATGGGACCAAAAAATGTTTAAAACAAAAGTTGTGGAGGGATAAAAATTACGTATAAATCATCCTTAGTACATTTGTATGGCTGGACATGAGAACCGTAAATGGATACAACAATATGGAACAATACCACACGCGTGAGGCAGTCTCACAAAATGAGGCCTGTTCCCAGCACTCTGGCGCTAAGTGAACACGTGCAAGTATGGACGCGTCACTTAAAATAAGGCGTTGCAGTTTTGTTTTCTCTATATTGCCATCAGTTTTCCGATTGTCCATTGGGTGAAAGCTTACCACAAAGTCATATTTACGTTATAGACTTATAGACTACGGGAATTTGCTTCACAGAGTAGTTTGGCCAAAACTAGCTACTTTCTTTTAAATTTTTGGCCGCTAAGTACTAAATATATAGAACATATGAGATGGGCTAAGAACACATCAGTGGAGATTGCTGTAAGTCCTACAACGATAGCAGCTACATCACAACACCCATTCCTTTCAAATTCCTCAACAACAAGTCGAGATTCATGGATCACTGCTGAGTTAATATCCACCAACATTCAAGTATTTAAAGCTCCCGCTGATGCAGACACCATAATCGTAAACAGAGCTGTTAAACTATCATGTGAGGGCTTACGATCAGTTGTGGCTGGAGAGGACACAGACTTAGGTGTGTTACTGATTGCTCTTTCAGACAAGACCTCAGATGTCGGCTTACTTGTTTCGGATTCACAAACGCGCCAAAGAAAAATATTCAGTAGTCATAACCTTCAGCAGGCTCTAGGAGATGTCACTGGAAATAGTCTATTTCTTCATGTAATAACGGGATGTGATACAACCTCTTCAATGTTCAGGAAGGGAAAAGGGACTGCTTCCAATATTTTGAAGACGGAGAAAAACTCAGTGAAGAATTGCTTAATTTCAACTAAAGGACATCTTCTGCCAACAATATTGCTTTGGCAGGAGAACATTTTATTATTTGTAGGTATAGAGGTAACATCAACGATGGCCTAGACAAGCCAAGATACAAACTTTACGTTAGCACAATAGCAACACAGCCAACTGTGAAAGTAATTATGAATGTCAATGTAATGGTCTCACCTGCACCGATGTGTGTGACATTCGTGGTGGAGAAGTGTGTAGCAATCGGAAAAAGACAACCAAAGTTGGAGAAGAAGAAAGTGAGGATACAGTGGAAGAGCCTGAACCTCAAAAAGACGTCGCAGCCGTAGCACTGCTATGACCTCCGATGCGCCTCCTAACCACTGAGCACGACAATCTTGTTGAATCAATCATTGGTTAGTAGTGCAGTTTTCAATTTTTATAACCTCATTCTATATTTTTGACGAGTTTTAGGAACGAAAAACTTAACTATAAACTACAAAAGTAGAACTATCCCAAAGGTTAAATAGGCTCAAGCTAAGCTAGGAGTTTCTATTCGCTCCACACCCTCATGTTCGCTATCACCATCAACTCATCTCATCGAGACATGGAAAGAGCCTCCACGGAAACGATGTACGATTAGTGCATTCGGGCGTCCCCTGGGAAATGTGGTACATACATAAGTACCAGCTTATCTTCCAACCAACAGGGCCACCAGTGATGTAGCCCAGACACGCATCTGTAATTGTATTATACATACACATATGTACACACATGTAGTATATATACGTATATAATGGGTGTGGCATTAACATTCAAGTACCAGAATATCCCGAAAACGGAGCATTTTAGAAAAAAAAAATTATAGCAAAAGTTAATTGCTATTGAGCGAGGAAAGAACAGCACTATTTAAATTTTGATTTGGTGGACTTCTTCAAGGTTATTGCAAGGTCAACTTTGTTTTTGATTGAAAAAATTAATTTTTAGCGCAATTTTACTCTGATCAAAACAATTTTTGCCTGAAACTTTTTTATTTGAAACCAATAAAATACTTCAATACTTCATCATATATATATATACATATATATATATACACACATATGTATATATATATGATGAAGTATTTAAGTTGAAAATCAGAACGTCCCAGAAATTAACATATTAGAATATATTGTTTTGAACAAAAGTGTTTTGTTATTAAGGGGGAAAGAAAACAGTACTATATATTTTTGATTTGGGTGAACGTATGTTATTTTAAGGTCAATAAAATAAAAGTTAAAATATCTTCAATAATTGGTTTCAAATAAAAAAGTTTCAGGCAAAAATAGTTTTGATCAGAGTAAAATTGCGCTAAAAATTAATTTTGTCAATCAAAAAACAAAGTTGACCTTGCACTAACCTTGAAGAAGTCCACCAAATCAAAATTAAATAGTGCTGTTCTTTCCCTGCTCAATAGCAATTAACTTTTGCATATATTTTACATATATATATATATATATACATCCATTACTGTTTCCAGCCGGTTGCCTGGGTCATTGGTTTTATTCAGGCCATATATTTTCCACTGCCGGCTGGCTAGTCTGCCGTAACTTCATATACCTTATAGTCTAAATTAAGACTAGAACAGACACTACATCCAGTCCCCGGCCATTAATTCATTATTGTGAAAGGGTAAACCCACATTTCACCAAAGATAAGTTTTTGATCCATGCCGGGAATCGAACCCGGGAACTCTTAGATCAGTATAAAGACATTCTAACGCCTGAGTTAAGGTGTCGGATATAATAATGTAAATATATACATGAGGATCTCTTCCTAGTTCCTCGGCCTGCTCTAAGGTATTCGTTTTACCTAGTAACCAGGTCATAAGGTTTTCTCGGTTTTTTCCCGTACTTAATAACCTGTTCTGCTGACTGGTTTAGCGAGGGGGAGATGAAAAAATATTTATTTTTATATTATTCTTTTATATAATTAACATATATTCTGTTCACCGACTTATTTTTAATTTTAATTTTAGAGAGGTATGTTTAATCATTCTTATTTGTACGTGGGTTTTTCGCCAGTTCGCAAAGTAGTTGATCTGTAAGAGGACTCTTTTTACCACCAAGGCTCAAATTCCTCACTATTGGTTTTGTATTTACGTGCAATGTTTCTCTAAACACATTTTAACCATCATTACCCCCAAATAGGAGCACACTACGTATGCCTATTTTTTTTATTTGGTAAAATTTAAAAAAAAAAA
>CABFVZ010000102.1:291584-304169 GCA_902151445.1 Timema monikensis | reverse complement strand
TAATGTGCATAAATATATAGGTATGTATGTTTTCACTTTATTTCATACAAAATTCAGGACATGGCCTACCTAATGAATTCAATTCTCTTTTTTGATCAAGAGTTAATCTTGCAATATTCTTTGTCTTAAGCGCCTGATTTGAACTATTCATATTAAGCCTAGTTACAAAAAATATTAAAACATATAACTCAAATAAACATTATCCCAAAATAACCCTACATAATATTATTATAAACACACATCCTCAAGATGCAGGAGCACGCAGGATGACTGACATCAATTATTGCTGGTTCACGCTATACACATTTCACAAGCTTTCAACCTTAGGGCGCGTAAGGGAGTGCGCCTTCAAAAGAAGAATAAGCAATGCTAGCTAACTAGCTATAACAGGAGGAGGACAACGGGTTAAGGGGAGGGAAGGTTTGGTTTCAATATATGTCAGGCGCTGACCGTCGCGCGCCCAACTGCATGCCATTTGAAGATAAGAGGTGAAGAGGTAGGAAGGTTTGGTTTCCAATATCAGGCGCTGACCGCCTCGCGCCCAACCACATGCCATTTTAAAAACATTGCCTGCTATTACTTAAACCAAAAACATATTTTTCTTGAAACTATTATGGTAAGATAAAATTGTCGTGAGAGTGCGAATAATAACTTTAAAAGGAACTGGGGATTCGTGGGGTTGGGGGGCGCGCGCCTCCGCGCCTTAGGGACGAGCCGCCCCTGGTTAAAATACTTCAATACTATGATCAAATTAGGCCTTTACAAATAATAATAACCATTAGCGTAGAGAGAGGATAGGAAAACCACAACAATAAATCACTTGTCAAAAACCATCCTCAGTTCTCTGAGCCAAGATTCAATCAGTTCAAGTTACTCTATTTAAAATAAAATGAGAAGATTTGCGTGCTGCCTGGGTTTGATTTTGTCATCGATAAACCTCATGGCTTCCACTAAACTATCGTTCTTAAATTATCATATTTTGAGATACGTCTCGTGAGAATGTCCTGTGTTTATAAATAACGCATGTTTGAAAGTTTGCACATACGCTGATCGGGTCTTTTTGGCGGGTTTTCTGTAGAAACGCTGGAAAAGTTGAAATTATTTCTACTCGAGCAGTGCAGGCTACGCTGGCCACGCGGGACTTCTTGTGATTGGAATAGAGCTGTCACGTGAACAAATATCAGCACTGCTCTCATTTTACAGCAAACGTGTGAATTCACAGTAGCCTAACTTTGGTCACATCCAAATTGTATTTCTGATTTGAGTGTGACACTTTTTATTTCATCGAAATAATTAAGGTTATGTTTAGTTATTGGAAACATAAAAAGAAAGAGGTACACATAATTAAATCAGATTAAACCATCATTGAGTTCTTTAAAACGTAGTAATCAACCAAACAAATTAACAAGTTAAACATAAATATAATTAAATAAGACCCAATTCAGTAGTCGAATGGTCTAAGGTGTCATTCTCTCAATAAATTGAACAGCTGGTGACCGGGAGATCAAAAGTCGAGTCCCAGTCGGGTGTACTGAGGGTGGTTTGTCCTGAATAGTTTTCTCCCTTCACGCAAATGCGGGTACACTTCTCCTAAATTCAACCTTCCTCAACTTTAACACCTTAGCATAATCAGTTCATAAGTATATATCGTAGTCAAATGGGTAGTGAGACAAAGTGCTGGAAAAGAAATTAATAAACAAACTAATAAACGAAACACAATATACAAAATAGCTTAACAATTATTTATATAGCCGTCACCAATTATATTTATTTCTTGCACAGCTTACACTCTACAGAAAGTTCATAAGTTATCATATATGTCACCCAGTGGCGCAGGAATGGGGGGCGGGACCGGGGGTAAATTTTACCCCCTCCCAAAAATATAAGGGGGTAAAAATAATAATTTTTACCCCCTCGCCCACTCCAAAAAAATATATAAAAAAATTTAAATAATGTAAAACTTGTTAAAGCATGATACAAAGTTCACACTAAGTTAACATAATAAAAATAAAATGTGCTTGAAGCACAAACTGAGAGATTTTGAAAACTCTAATAGGGATACCAGCTACATCAGTTACTGCAAAAATAAGTTTTTCAATGTTTGTACGAATAAAAAACTATCTTTGCTCCACGATGAGACAACGTAGACTAAATCGTGCCTGGTTAATGCACAACCTGAGATGCAACAAAATTGAAATTGCAAAACTAGGTAGTGGTTTTATAGCTAGTAGCGAATATAGGGAAAAGGTGTATGGAAACCTCTATTAATTTTCAGTGTTTCATCATTTTTAGTTGAGACACATCAGATATAATTTTTCTTAATTTGTTTTGTGTGTATTGATTCTAATATTTGGTATGACTAAAATAAATGGGGAAAATGCGCAAAGGGACCGTTAAATACATGTATCCCTTGTTAAACGTGATCTCACTGTACGCGTTTTCACTATAGCGCAACTAAGAAATAATAAAAATATGCTAGGTCGGATGTAATTTCGCAGTCACCTTGTGCATGCACATTTCAGTGAGGACATGATCTTTACTGTACAGTGTGGTGTTAGGGGGGTGGTATTGACAACATTGGAGATGCAGGGGCAAAAGTTAAACAGTCCTGTATGAAGGGAGTTTGCAAAAATATTTGGCCTGAAGTTTCTGATTCTCATGATTTTGATCCTGAACACGAGCTTTCCAATTCAAGACATGACATAGCAAGATGTTGGATTTGAGGACATAGACCAGGCAAATGTGGATGAATTGCTCCAATCCCACTCAATAGAATTCATCAATGAAGATCTTATAGAAATGGAGAATGACATAAAGGATGAAGAGGAAGAGTCTTATGTTGTTTAGTCTATCAAACGACTTTTAACAAAACAATTAGATGATTTTCTTTAAGCACATTGACAATGCATTAGAATCAATGAAGAGAATGACCCAAACATGTATAGAAGCACCAAAGTTGCCAGAGAGATTCAGAGTTATTTGTAGCAAGCCAAATAACTAGAGAGAGAAGAAGAATGCTGCCCGTCTAATGGCCCAGAGCCTTCAAGAGAGCAATAGCTTATCGTCCAAGGACCATCAATAGAGCAAGATCCTACTATCTCAGGGCAGTCAAGAAAGCAAGAGACTACCATCCCAGGGCAGTCAAGAAAGCAAGAGACTACCATCTCAGGGTCATCAAGAAAGCAAGAAACTACCATCCCAGGGCAATCAAGAAAGCAAGAGACTACCATCCCAGGGCAGTCAAGAGAGAAAGAGCTTACCCTCCAAGGGCCTTCAAGAAAGCAAGAGAGTGATAATCCATTTTTGCCAGATCCAGTTAATTTATCATGCGATTGAAGATTAACAGTATAAAATAAGTATACCTATAGCATTTTATTAGATAAATTAATTTAAAATTGCATTTGTTCACACATTTCATGGGATTGAAGATTGACAATAGGTGTAGGCTACCCCTTGTATTGTACTAGTTAGATAAATTAATGAAAATTGCATTCATTTACAAGTTTTAGGTTTTTATTTGCTTTTTCCCTATCTCACCCATGTTAAAATCAATTCCCTTTATGTGTTTTCGTATTATGCGATTATTAATCAGAACCAATCACTCGCATAGTGCGAGAGACAGCTGTATTACATTTTCCTGTTGTTGTTTTTTTAATCTCAAAAATGTTATCCTCTATAAAAATTCATTATTATTTTCACCCCCCAAATAAAAACGTTCCTGCGCCACTGATGTCACCTGCGGGCTTTTAACCACACGTAGTTCCGACACCATAGAACACACGCTCGACACACCACGCTGTACCTAATTCCACGAACATTTATCACACTCTCCCCCACCCACACCCACATAAAAAAAACCCACATGCCTCACAGTTGGTTAGGTTTACTTGCTGAACAAGAATGGTGAGAAACTTGATGGGTAAAACAAATAACCAACAAGTCAGACTCTCTGTCAGCCCCTATTGCAGGATTGTGGATTATGTTAAATACATATTTAACAAATAGCATAATATGATAACTCACGCAAAGTATTAAATAGTACGAGAATAGTAATTAGGAAAAAGGAATAATAATAATAATAATGACGTATTTAGGCTACATCAATCTGTAGCTAAGTTTGTGCAAAGATTATCCAGTATTAATGTACTGTTGCCCAGGGGACGCCCGAATGTACTAATCGTACATCCTTTTCACGGAAGCTCTTTCCCTATCCCGCTGAGATGAAGGGATGATCACAATGAATATTATGACGCGTTAGAGCCAATGAAGATCTAAACCTAACCTAAGCCAAACTAACCAAGCCCTGGCATCCGTGAGAATTAATGACCTTTCGAAAAATGGGTCTACGATGTTTATACTGTGTTTGCACGGTTGTGAAGGACTTCGTAAGCTTGTAGTAAGCGAATGAGAAGTAATACATATTTTGTTTGACAAAAGTGCACACCTTTTGGCATTACAGGTATCCTATATCTCTTGAATCCATGGTTCGCGGAAAGTAGGTATCCTTCTTTCGATATTGTGCTCAGCCCTAATTTTTAGGGAGATTTGGGATCCGTTTGTATGGGTTTTTAACTATTATTATTCTTTTTGGCAGGTTATTAAGTATAACTATTTGTTTTGTTTCAGAGGAAGTTGTGTTGTATTCTACCGTAAACTCCACATCCAAAGCTATGTTACGAGTGCCCGCACCTAAACTGTATTTAAACCATGCTCCTGTATTTTTATTTCAAACACCACTACGGTTATCTGTGCCCTTAAAACGGATAAAAGCACACCATAAGCAATCCAAACATCAAAAAACAAGGAAACTATTTCCACAAATATTCACGGACCTTTCGAAGCTGTCATCCACATCCATACCAATAGTGTCAACTGCTTCAGTGACAACACCTCAACTAATTAAAATCTATAACTGTCCGGCCGACCAAGTAGGTGGTGGAAGTTTGTTGGAATTCCTCCTAGGATTGTGGAAGAAAGAATCACGAAATTAGGAAGGTTTATTTACTACGATCGAGAACTAATCTTTCATCTTGGCACACCAAAACAAAGAAAAAATGCACAAACCTGTTGAGGAACAGATCACTACTTTGATTGATTGGATAACAGAACATGGTGTAAGTGCTAAAGATCACGTTCTGATGTTATTGAATACCATAGATTCAACGTCAAAACCAATGTTTGTACCGTTTTGAGTTAGACGAGCAAATCAACTCGACCCGAAGATGGTGCTGGACTGTGTAGCGCGTGTTCTTTAAAGTAATGCTTCATTTCTGTCCTCGGCTCCTTTACTTAGCCTATTAAGCTACATAATTTTTAAAATGCCAGTGAAGCACGTTGAAACAAATGTTGCTTGGGAGAGCTGAATTCCTGCGACTGGTGCAAAACGCAAATTTAAATTTAAAAATTATTAAACTTTGAATTTGAATACGAATGATGTAACGCACATAAATTTCAATTTTCTAAAGTTGTAAAGCATTAAATTTGGATGGTGTGACATCCAAGTTTAGATTTGAACGCTATTAAACTTTAAATTTGAATGTCAAATTATAAATGTGATAATATAAACTTTAAGGTGTAACACAACATAAGTTAAAATATTAATTTGGTATTTGTAACACTGTTGCTAGTAATTTATTTTGTGATAAGTAAATTAAAAAAATTTAAACTCGAATGGTGTAACACACATAAATTTTTGTCTTATAAATTCCTAAGACCCTAAATTTGAATGGTGTGCCACCCAGATTTAAATATGAAAACTGTTAATCTTTAAACTTGAATGATGTAACACAAATTCTAAATGTGATAATATAAAATTGAGGTTGTAAAGCAATATACGTTAAAATACTAATTTGGTGTATGTAGATTTTCTTATAATAGTTTAAACACACACTTTTTGGAACACTATATTAATTTAGTAATTGTAACCTGTTTATATTTGGTTTTGTGATAGTAAACGTGATTGTGGGAGAACTTGCAGCAATACTAGTCTCAAGTCCCTTGTTAACTTGTTGGTTTAACACAATAAAGCTCCAAAATATTAATTTGAGGATCTGCAATTACATAGGTATTTGATCTCTGACCCATTAGGTGTAGGGACATATCCCCAGAATTTTGGGAAACATCAAGCTCATGTCTTTGGTTTAGATCCGGATATGCGGTATCACCAAATTGACGTGTATAGGTAACTTAAACTTTAGTTTGAAATACAGAATGGTTGCCATATGCGGATGCATTTCCTATCAATTCTACCTTCAGTCTCGGTGTCTTATCGTCCTGCGAGGGTGTGTATGACTAAACCTTCAGGAATAAAATAAATCATTTATAAATACTTTCACCCTGTCTGTATGTCGCTGTTACTTGTAAATAAATAATAATAAAAATAAAACAATAATAATAGTAATCAGAATATAACAACAATAATAATTATATTTTGTTATTAAAATTCTTTATTTCCCCAATATAATTTATAGCATACACCTTTACATATAAACATAGCTGAAAACTATTACCTACAGAATTACGCACAAGTTTGAATGATGGTTTATTGTTTTGTTAATAGTTGACAGTGGACGAGAAATCACTGTGTAACCTCTACTATACCAACAAGCTGTCTTTATTATATTTGGTAAAACAGAGTTGTTTCATTGCTGCTGAAAATCCCTATATCTACCAATGAGCACGTAGACTAAGGTGCCAGTCTGGTCTAGATTGGTTCACTTAACCTCGATATGTGTGGTGGAAATAATAATCGTTATAGAAGGGTTTAAGTGCCTTTAATTTAAATAGATTTGTTTCCTGGACATCTTGGTTTGCAAGACTGGCTTGCCGAAGATGGGAGAATAGGGGGTTTGAATTCCAGTCGGGTCTACTGAGGGTGGCTTTTCCTGAATCTTTTCCCATTTTCCTTCCACCCAAATGCAGGTAGATTATCTGCTAGACCATCCTAACACCAAATTATATAATAGCCTATATGTAAAAGTTTGTACGATTGTTTCATACCATATAAGCCTATTTAATGAAGTGTCCTGCAAACATTGTGTTTCATATTTAATGTCAATACAAGTCTTATAATGCACCATATTTTATTGAAAAAGTACAAGATTCACCCCTAGGGTCAGTAGTTTCCCAAGAGAGAGGAAAATTGAGTGTAAACGTTCAAAAACTATATATATGTACAGCAGTTTTATGTTTAATGCTTACGTAGAAGAAATAATAAAATCTTTAATGTTTTTGACAGCGCAGAGGAAATAATAACCTTAATTATAGCACTTGTATGTCCAAGTGGATTGGTTGGGGGTTAAGTGATCAGGATGTTAAGTGATTTCCCATTTTCCCTAGTCACAAATGTGGGTACATTTCCTCAAAGCTTTACTTCCTTAGATTAACTAAATGTAGATAGTCTGGACACAATCATTTACGGATTTATAATCACACCTCACAAAAAGTTCAACATATTTAAACAAAGTAAATACTGTAACGATAAGGTTGTAACTAGTGTAATAACATGTTAGTATTTGAAAATAGTTTCTTTGCTCGAAAGTCCCTAAGCTACGTGTTACACAGCTATTTCTAACGACCATATGTTAGTACGCCCAACCGGGATACTCAGTGAAACCCTCGGTCGATCTTACTACCAAGCTTTGTATTAATCACAGTGGCGTGATAATATAACGATCTTGCATCCAGCGCTGTGTTTCTCATTAGTGATTAGACTTCCGTAGTGGGCGAATCGACAAACGTATGCGTCCCACTGCGCAGGCTGGATAGCGTGCTCGGGGTATGAACCCTGACCTATTCGGGGTGGTCTGTGTCCCTTTTTGGATAATGTTACAACCACTGAGGCTGGCTAGTGGATTAGGGGAGTAGGATCCGTAGCCCATCGGGGACGGTATGGGCAATGTTCCCAACACCAAAAAATTTGCAGGATTTCCTACTTTCTCTCTCCACGCAAATGTTGGAACACTTCTACACTATGTCACAAATTCCTTGGTTTTATTCCAAGTGCTTATAACTACACTGACCCAGCCAGACAAGAAGAGATTGAGGCCTTTGTCGAAACATGTGGATGCACTTCCCGGCGCGGTGCGTCCGTCTCCCTAAGCCCGTTCTTTGACAGCCAGAAAAGCTACGTGTTACACCAGGTTTGTTTTTCATATGCCCAACCAGACAAGAGGATACTGACGCCTTTTGTTTAAATATGTGGGTGCACTTTCTGACACAATTCAGCGTCTTGCGAGTAAAATACGGCTACGTCCAGGGTGTTTTATCAAATTCGGTGAACGCATTCGGCTGACGCCTTTGGTGAAACATGTCTTATTGTGGTTAGCTACACCAGGTTTTCTTAAAGTAGGTCAGAATGTTGAAGTCCAGTGTTGCTGATAAGTGGTGGCATTCGGACTTAACGTCTTGTTTGCGGGGTAAGTGGGGGTACATTTGCGGTTAAGTGTATTTCTTTGTTGCGCTGACTGAATCAGTGGTGTTATCGAATGAGATCCATCTTGATCCCCCCACCCCCCTTTTCCCTCTCAAACCTATGTTGAGGTGTGTTCACGAAAGGTAATACGGTGTGATGACATCCCCCTAAGGGGGTTGGCGGAAGGATGTGCAATATTCTATTGCTCCGTTGATTTTTTCACTCATTAATGATCAGGCTGCCGTAATAAGCGAATCGACCACATATGACCCACCACGCAGACTGACCAGCGTGGGCCATATCCCCAAAATTATGAGCCCCAAGTACATACTGTCTAGTACGTTCGGAGTAGGGTCTCTGACCCATTGGGGCCGATCCCAAAATGTTTGGACCAAGCTCTTGAGCCAAGCTGGTTGGTGGGTTAGAGGTTGGGCTATGTTATTCCAGAAATGAGGAAGGGGTTGGGTGGGGATAAACACCCCATCACCAGTATGTGTAAAGTTGGTCAATCGACACGAAATATCGTCTCGGTCAGTGATGTGACAAAGACACAGACAGCCCAGGCTATACTCTGTGTGGACTCAGTGAAGGCTGGGTTATTTGTACGTTCTATAATTAAGTTATCCTTTAAGTAATGTAATCTTGAGTTCTGGTTGTGAAAATACCCGGTAACTATAGTTAATGAAATAAAGGCTTATGCACTGGTATTTGTTAAGACACATATACCTCAAACTAATGCATCTTTTTGTTTCAATAATAGGCTTTTTTTTATCTCCATAGGTAGTTAAAAGTTAGAAGTATCTCCTTTTACAAACAGTTTTTTTCACTATCAATTTGGGAAGGAGTGTTCTAGAATTTAAGAAAATATACTAATTTTCTTTGGCTGTAGTTAAATTTGAGCTTTGCATCATTAATCCCCTCGCATACACATTTAAAAATATAATAAATATTTCCCCATAATATTATATAAGGATTAATGTGTGAAGGCACAGAATGTTACTCTGATAAAATAATTAATTGATTCCCAGACAATATAAAAAAAAAAGCTACTCTACGTGTGAGGAAACAATTTAGAAAAGTTAAAATACAGTTCATACGAACTTAAGGAAAGATGTGGTGATAATTTAAATAAATGTTTTTGTTTAGAACTTATGAGGAATGTGTGACTGGAGGGTGACGTCAGAGTGAGGTGAAATAAGGATAGGTGATGAATGAATAAATATTCTAACTCACCATCCAAAAGAGAGTCTCATTGGCAAAGTTGGAGTATTGGTCTATCGTTGACAGTACACTGAATATAAGACACACCAGCACCACCATGAACCTGAAATAATATATACAATATAATAGTGCGATCTTAGCAGTAGTTTAAACAATAGAATAAAATACTTAAAACACTCTCTTGGATGTATTGTTAAACTTTTCTATCAATTCATTAAAAAATGTAAACAAATTTTATTAAATTAAGAAAACTAGAAGTTTATTAAAGTAGTGTTTACATATGATAAATGAAACAACAATAATTACTAAAAGAATTTCATAAACTCATAATTGAATTAAACATAATTATGTAAGGTGTTAGGTAAAGTCGGTAAGGAAAGATTGGAAGGTTGTCTTTCTAAAAGCAGAAATATAAATATTTTAAAGAATAACGTAAATATGACAAAGTAATTCTTATTGTGATATTATAAACTATAGTACAAATAATTACGCAACAAGGAATAAACCATAATTATTTTAATTGAGCTCAGAGTTTAATAATATGAAGGAATACTACTACCATAGGCAATAAATAGTTAACAAAGATGTATATATAATACAAGGAGATAAAATAAAATGCTAAAGGGTTTGTTAAAATATTAAGACGTTAGTAGAAATGAATGAATGACATTAATAAGAACAGGATTAGTGTTTCTTGGTGATTAATGGAAATGGTGAGGAATACCAGTATTCACAATTATCCATGACCTACAATAGTCTGTGATTTTAAAAGTGAAGTCATTATAATTAAACAATGATTCTGACTAAAGTTAGTGTCATAAAAGACAATCAACTGATACGGCTAGGGGTAAGATAATTAAGTAATGCGGAAGAAGTGTTTGCTTTATTTTTTCTGATTCACAAATAATATCGTTTTTAACAGTAGATTCATAATATATAATATATTCAATCTCCAATTATTTATTGTTCGATTGGTGGCTTTTCCTAGACTTAAAGCTTGTATTAGTTGTCCCATGCGTCCCAGATAATCAAATCTAACACTTGATGACTCGCAATCAACAACAGCTATCAAATCAACTAAACTGAGAAGCCGTCAACAATCGACTTAGGTTCTCACACAATGTAAAGAGAATAGAAGGTAGTGCCAGACGGAGATTGACATCTGATTGGATTAGCTTGTGACGTCACTCAGTACACAAGCCAGCGCGCTATATCGGCTACATACACAAAGCTAAATGGAAGACAAAATTAATTGTTAAAATAAGGTCACATTTTGGAGCTTTAAATAATGAATAAACCTTTGAAATCCACACCAATGTCCAATTAACGTCATTATTATCATCCGTACTAAAATAGAACCACTGTGTATTGGGTGACGTAAGCAATGGCATATTAAATTGCTCCAAGAGGCGTTACCTTTCTATTCTCTTTGCATTGGTCGCACACTCCTTGTAATGTTCTTGATAGCTATTATTCTGTTTTCACCCAACTACAGATAGAGTAATGTGGTTGGGTGTAATGTTTGTTTGTTAACACTTTTTGCCTAAGCTACTCAACTGACTTGATGAAAATTATATCAAATGATTCTTTATGATTTCACAAACGTTTAATAAAAAATAATAAAATAAAATAGATAATTAAAAAAACAAAAAACCCGAATGCGGAATAAATTTAATAACCTAAAAACATAAAAGCAGGTTTGAGGTATTTTATTTTAGCTTACAATCATGAGACACTCAGTCGGGTATTTATTAGACATAGGTATAAGTGGAAAGTGTGAATAGTTACAGGACATTAGCGTTAATGTCATAGAGGGCCGGATGCCCTTATCTGTAGATATGTACAGTACTTAACAGTAGGAATTCTATTATGTATTTTGTCACAGATTGTACTAAGAGAAGAGGACTACTCAAGTCCCCCCTTTTTATTTAATATATTTATTTAAACACAATTTTGATTATCTGTTTTTATCTTTTAACATATCTGATTAGTAAATCCTCTATAAACATTAATTTAAAAAAATTGAGAGGCATAACTTTTGGTAAATAACATAACTATGAAAAACGCCTCACTAATCTAATTGTGAGTCACTATTTGGCTCAAAAGTGTTTATGCACACCACAAGTGGTCTTTAACTATTGTATATTTAAAATGGCTCTTTACTGGTTCACAATATTCATTGGTGACACAATTAACTGTTAAAAGTATTGCTGCAAATGACATCCAAAAATATCCTGCCAATCTAATAAATATCCTTACAATAACGAACTGCAACAGTTGACAAAGTGTTGACAAATACAACATAGATTTACAGTAGCCCCATGGATTCTTTGGTGCTGACTGACAGCTTTGAAAAGTTACCAGACCAAATTATGTATCCCTACGCTGAACCATATGATCTGCAAACACATGTGTTTAGTAGCTGTCACGTCCGACGGTCAAAATTTGGGTATATACCTAAATGTTGACTGTCAGAAGTCAGCTGTGAGGTGTCAATCAGCACCAAAGAAGCCATGGAGCTACTGTAATTGGATTGGTAAATAAGAATCTAGTAGACAAATATATGGAGGTTGAGTTCATTCAGATTCAAATTAGTGAAATAAAATTATAAAAGATTGATGTGTATTGTATTGGCTCGAAGATTTCTAAGGTTAACATAATCTACATGTAGGTGACCTGGTGGTCTAGGGGTAAGGTGTCAGACTTCTGTACTGCCGGCCGGGGTTCAATCCTTGGTCCCGGCACAGATTTATCTGATTTCCAAACCTTTCCTTCACCTCTGACAAGACATCTTGTGAATGTGGGGAATGCCAGGCCTCCACCGTGGTTCGGATTCCACGTTAAACTGTAGGTCCTTCATTTCATCTCACAATCACCCTACCATTACACATTAGCGTAAGTGCGTATAACCCGAATGGGTAGTAAGACGCGGTGCTAATAATAATAATAAT